>CANSZD010002941.1:0-234674 GCA_947648045.1 Beta corolliflora | reverse complement strand
GCTCCATCCCATAAAACCAAAGAATACTGAGTCAGTTCCCGTTGAGTCCCGATCGATATCCTATATCCCCGTGAGGGCATACGGGAGTTTGTCATGCCATTCCCTAGTCTTTTTCGGGGCCATCTCTGGGCAACAATAGTCTTGATTGTCTTATTGGTTGCTTCCACCACTCCATTTGTCTTGGGGGACGATATGCGAGGACCGACATGTTTGATCGCATATTTCGCGAGAGTGCTCTTCGATGACCCTCAAATTTTGATCCATTATCGTAGATTATTTCAAAAGGTATGCCGTACCGACGCATAATGTTGTTAATCACAAATTTCGAGACTTATTGCTTTGCCCCTAGCTTGAAAATGATGTAGCTTCAACCCATTTCGTCTAAAAGTAATCAATCGCTACAAGAATATATCGATGGACATTTGAAGCCTTCAGATGAATCCTGTCTGATTATGTCTATGCCCCAACTCGAAAATGGCCAAGGAGAGGTCATATTATGTAGGGACACTGTGGCATATGATCGAGGTTAGCAAATATCGACATCAAGTTTCAGGCAGTACACTGGACAAAGTCGATGCAATCACCTTCTAGAGTACTCCAATAGAAACCTTAGCAAATTTTACGAGCCAACATTCTTCCGCTCATATGGAGCCCACATTCTCCTCCATGAACTTATTCCATGATGGCTTGCTTACTCGGGCCATTCACGCAGAGTCAGAGAGTACCACTCAAAACCCTCGGGATTTAGCCTCCGCTTTTTTAGAACGAAAAATGAGCAACACTTTCCGATGGCTACGCTGGTCCTTCGCCACTCCTCCGGATATCGTGATAGTTTCAAAATGATTCATGGAATGAATCATGGATGACCATCTTTCCATCTATAAAAGGGGCATGGTTCTTCGCTTCCAAACGCACCACATCCACTACTCCAATCTTTTCTCAATTTTTCTTCTTCACAAAATGGTTCTTACTTATGAAGAAGCTAATGAAATGCGAGCCGGGATAAAAACAACTCCCTGGGGTCACAAAGAATTTGGAGCAACCAAGGCAATCTTTTCTTCTTCCCACTCCACTAAGGCTCTCATGCCTGGGCTTTCTTCTTCCATCCGTTATGACATGATTCATGCCGTCTCCAACTTTTGGGATGAAACCCATCATGTCTTCCGCTTTGGAGACATGGGAGATTGTGCCTCTTTTAGAAGAGGTCGAGGGTTTGCTAGGCTTACCATCCAATGGTCCACTTATTACACCTAAGATCTCCTACAAGGATTTCGGAGATTTATCAACGATTTTATATCTTCCCAAAAATCTTCATGGCAACTACCTACAAGATGGTGAGGCATTTCTTCTCAACTTATTATCGACCTTTCAATTCGGCACTGGGCAATTCTCTAACAATGCCAACTATTGGATTGCTAGAGAAATGTCTTGCATTTTTATGATTTTGGGAAGTACCCTCAATTAAATGGTCTTTAAACACATGCCATGTTCGGTGTCTTTCACTCTATTCCTCAAATCGTTAGTGGGGGTCATCTTGGACCACTTATTTTGAGACCGAACTTTGGGAGATTGGTGGAGCTCTGCTAATTGGAATTTGGCCATTTAAAGGGAGACACGTGAAACGCCCTAAAATCAATTTCGAGATCATAATTCACTAATCTAATTCTCACAAATTATATGATTAATCCATTTGAATATGGAGAACACTTTTCTAAAAATGTAAGATGGATCATCATACAATTTAACTTAGTTAGATTTGCAATTTTTCTCTAAATTGAGATGGGGGTCATTTAATCTCATATACTATGATATATTAGCCCAAACATGCAAATTTTGCAACATTGGTTGCTCATTTTGTTAAAAAAGAGTTGTGGAATTATTTATGAAAATTATGCACAAACATCTCCATCTCTTTTTTTCTACTAATCGAGTGATGCAATAATTATTTACAAAGAAACTATTATTACAACAATATGTACAAAATCTATGATCCATACAAATCTTCAATCTCGATCTTCACCATCATGCTCCTTGATCTTCACCTCCTTGAATGGGCTTTGGAATTCATGTTTATTTGATACATCTATGGATAGATCAGTGAGTTTTTTATGCAGTAGTCAAAATTTCATAAACTTTGAATGACAACGCAAATTATCGTGGTGAATTTTATGCCAAAACTCGGTCAAAAATAGGACCTTTATTGAAGTTGTTCTTTGAGATCCAACTTATTGAACTTATTTTGAAGTAAATTTAGGCGAATGAACATTCCAGACAATTTTAAGAACTAGACTGGAAATTTTCACTTGAATTGGACACTTTTAAGACCCTTTTTATTTATTTTCTTAACTGAAAAGAAAATCGCTTTTCTGGAATTAAGTGATTTATCTGAACGGTTTTGTAAAAATGATTTAAACTTTTATAAAAATTCATATGAACTTGATTTTTATACTTTTGAAAAGCTACTGATGTTTTCTTCAAACTTGATGTTTTTAGTTTTATCTCATTGATTTTTTTTTAAACTTTATTGGACAATAACCAGCTTAGGTAAGCAACGAACAAAATCAGTTTTGCACAACAAAGTTGTATGATTTTTAATTATTTACACAAAATTTGATTTTTAGAAATTCGAAATCCCAGTTGCTGGAAACATCTTGCAATTCATAAGGAAAAATATTAAACCCTACAAAATATTCTGATAATATCGACGAAAAATGAAATGTAGTACGAAATTAAAGCTTACTATAATTACAACATCACATTTTTTTATGGAGATGTTTACGCACAACTCGCCCCTTTGAATTTTTTTATGAAAACATTTTTTTGGTGATGGAACAATAACTTTTACTAAGAAAAATCACATAATTACTTGCTTCCTAAGAGTCACCCCATTAGAGGTGACTCATTCTAGGTGGGGGTGATTTAAGGTTGGGAACCTATTAGGACTTCAACATACCCAAATCACTCCAAAGATTAAAAAATGATAAGAAGAAACAAGGAGAAAGTTAGTGGATGATCGAGAAGATAATCAAAATAACAAGAGTTTCAACTTTACCTTGCTAGCTCAATGGTGCACTTCTTTTTTTACAAATTTTTCTACCTTTTTTTTGTGATTTTTTAAATTTTTAAGTGAGTTTCTAAATCCTCTTAATTACCAACTTAAACCTTTTTTTTTGTATTTTTTCCTTCTTTCGATGAACTTCTTTTTACTAATTATCTTACTAACTTTTACTTTCTTTTCTTAAGTGTGTTTTTTAGAGGTGAGGAGGAGAAGATGAGAGAAGTAGTGAAATTAAGTCGAATTCCTTTCAACTTCTTTACTTACTAATTAAGACTTTTACTTAGCTGGAAAGATTAAGGAGGAGAAGAGAGTAGGGAGAGAAGTTGTGAAGTTGAGTCATGTTTCTTTCAACTTGGTTTTGAAGTGGAAAAAAGAAAGGGATGTAGAGAGTAATGAGGGAGGTGAACTAGGGTTTCAAAGAGGTAGAAATCGGCTTTTTCACTCCAAAAAATCCGATTTTATTCATCCTTAATCACCCTAATGACATCATCAAATCTCTTTGGAAACACAAATATTCTTATTCTTTTTTGAATTTTCTCATAAATGAAGTAAAAATCGCCTCTTTCTTAAAATATTCTTCCCTAAATATCCTAATACGTAAAAAATGCACGAAAAATGTGCAAACAAAACCGATTAGGATGGCCGCGCCAGCGCAGGTGAGCTCGCAGCTAGGCACGGCTGGGCGCTAGGCGTTAGGCTCCGTGGGTCTGGCGCAGAGAATGCTCACCCGTTAGGGCGCACAATCATGCGCCTAGCGCACGACTGTGTGCTTGGCGCACACTCGATTCTTTAGGAAAAATCCGGATTCCCCCCTTTTACACATGGGATTTGATTCTTATTCTCACATCTTTTCATGATTCTTACTCTCTTAACTAATGGATAAAGGATGTGATTAATGGATAAAGAAGAGATTCTTATTCTTTAACCAATGGACAATGACTCGACCATCAAGAAAACTGATAACTATCGGTTTTGGGATAGGATTAAAATCCCGACGCCTAATTAAGCGACTCCGTGTTTTTCATTTTTTGAAAGACACACTTAAGACAATTAACGAAAACTCATCAAATTAATAAAGACGAGCATGATTATACTAAGAATCGTTTTATTAAAACGGTGGTTGTAGTTATCGACCACGACTCACCAAAATTATGTTTCTAAGCCAAAACCGCACGACCAATACGCAAAAAAGGAAAACCATATGACGAAATGAAACTCAAGGCCCGGGGCGAAACACGCATCCGACTGAGCACGCGCCCTACCATGCATGACGACCCTTTGGTTATTTTTATTTCTTTTCAAAATCATTATTTACCCGAAAAAGGGGTTTGAAATGCGGGGTTTTCAGCCAGTAATATAATAAGAACAAAGAAACTCAAAGCCGTGACACCATCTTCACATGCAAAAGTCGGTAAAGGTAACGTGCTAGCCAATCCCGAACCTCGTTCATCTCGATCGTGGTGAAAGAACCCTCCCTTGGTTTGCCATCGAGGAATACCTTATAAAACAAACATAAGGAAACACACATAAGACTTCAGTCAATTCTAAAGAGATCGAGCAAATAATATAATGTATGAAATTAAGGAAAAAGCTAAAAAGCAAAAAATCGGCCAAAAATGGCAATCATTTACCCAAATTGGGTTTCAAAGCATGAAAATGGATTTTCTTGACTCTAATAGTTATATATGTTCCTATTAGAACTATATATGACCATAAAATGTGACTAAATGTAGGGAAACTAAGTAAATTGAACTAATAAGGCCAAAATCGGCCTGAAATGACATTCATTAACCCAAATGGGTTTCAAAGCATGTGAGTGGATTTTACTTGACTCTAATGGTTATATATGTTCTTATTAGAACTATATATGTCCTAACATGTGGCTAAATGCGGGAAACTAAGTACATTGAACTTGAAAAGGCCAAAATCGGTCAAATGGCCTTCATTTACCCAAATTGGGTTTCAAAGCATGAAAAATGATTTTTCTTGACTCCTAATGGTTATATATGTTGCTATTAGAACTATATATGACCTAACATGTGGCTAAATGCGGGAAACTAAGTGAATTGAGCTTGAAAGGCCAAAATCGGCCCGAAATGGCCTTCATTTACCCAAAATGAGTTTCATCACCCAAAATGGGTTTCAAAGCATGTGAATGGATTTTAGTTGACTCTAATGGTTGTATATGTTGTTATTAGAGCTATATATGTCCTAACATGTGGCTAAATGCGGGAAACTAAGTACATTGAACATGAAAAGCAAAAATCGGCCCGAAATGGCCCTTCATTTACCCAAATTGGGTTTCAAAGCATGAAAATGATTTTTCTTGACTCTAATGGTTATATATGTTGCTATTAGAACTATATATGTCCTAACATGTGGCTAAATGTGAGAAACTAAGTAAATTGAACTTGAAAGACCAAAATCGGCCCGAAATGGCCTTCATTTACCCAAAATGGGTTTCAAAGCATGAAAAATGATTTTTCTTGACTCTAATGGTTATATATGTTGCTATTAGAACTATATATGTCCTTAACATGTGGCTAAATGTGGGAAACTAAGTAAATTGAACTTGAAAGGCCAAAATCGGCCCGAATGACCTTCATTTACCCAAAATGGGTTTCAAAGCATGTGAATGGATTTTAGTTGACTCAAATGGTTGTATATGTTGTTATTAGAGCTATATATGTCCTAACATGTGGCTAAATGCGGGAAACTAAGTAAATTGAACTTGAAAAGCCAAATATCGCCCGAAATGGCCTTCATTTACCCAAATTGGGTTTCAAAGCATGAAAAATGATTTTCGTGACTCTAATGGTTATATATGTTGTTATTAGAACTATATATGTCCTAACATGTGGCTAAATGCGGGAAACTAAGTACATTGAACATGAAAGACCAAAATCGCCCCGAAATGGCCTTCATTTACCCAAATTGGGTTTCAAAGCATGAAAAATGATTTTTCTTGACTCTAATGGTTATATATGTTGCTATTAGAACTATATATGTCCTAACATGTGGCTAAATGTGGGAAACTAAGTAAATTGAACTTGAAAGACCAAAATCGGCCCGAAATGGCCTTCATTTACCCAAAATGGGTTTGAAAGCATGAAAAATGATTTTTCTTGACTCTAATGGTTATATATGTTGCTATTAGAACTATATATGTCCTAACATGTGGCTAAATGTGGAAACTAAGTAAATTGAACTTGAAATTTCAAAATCGGCCAGAAATGACCTTCATTTACCCAAAATGGGTTTCAAAGCATGTGAATGGATTTTAGTTGACTCTAATGGTTGTATATGTTGTTATTAGAGCTATATATGTCCTAACATGTGGCTAAATGCGGGAAACTAAGTACATTGAACATGAAAAGCAAAAATCGGTCCGAAATGGCCTTCATTTACCCAAAATGGGTTTCAAAGCATGAAAAATGATTTTTCGTGACTCTAATGGTTATATATGTTGCTATTAGAACTATATATGTCCTAACATGTGGCTAAATGTGGGAAACTAAGTAAATTGAACTTGAAAGGCCAAAATCGGTCCAAGTGGCCTTCATTTACCCAAAATGGGTTTCAAAGCTTGTGAATGGATTTTACTTGACTCTAATAGTAGTATATGTTGTTATTAGAGCTATATATGTCCTAACATGTGGCTAAATGTGGGAAACTAAGTAAATTGAACTTGAAAGGCCAAATTCGACCCGAAATGGCCTTCATTTACCCAAAATGGGTTTCAAAGCATGTGAATGGATTTTAGTTGACTCTAATGGGTGTATATGTTGTTATTAGAGCTATATATGTCCTAACATGTGGCTAAATGCGGGAAACTAAGTACATTGAACATGAAAAGCAAAAATCGGCCTGAAATGGCCTTCATTTACCCAAATTGGGTTTCAAAGCATGAAAAATGATTTTTCTTGACTCTAATGGTTATATATGTTGCTATTAGAACTATATATGTCCTAACATGTGGCTAAATGTGGGAAAATAAGTAAATTGAACTTGAAAGGTCAAAATAGTTTCGAAATGGCCTTCATTTACCCAAAATGAGTTTCATCACCCAAAATGGGTTTCAAAGCATGTGAATGGATTTTAGTTGACTCTAATGGTTGTATATGTTGTTATTAGAGCTATATATGTCCTAACATGTGGCTAAATGCGGGAAACTAAGTACATTGAACATGAAAAGCAAAAATCGCCCGAAATGGCCTTCATTTACCCAAATTGGGTTTCAAAGCATGAAAAATAATTTTTCTTGACTCTAATGGTTATATATGTTGCTATTAGAACTATATATGTCCTAACATGTGGCTAAATGTGAGAAACTAAGTAAATTGAACTTGAAAGACCAAAATCGGCCCGAAATGGCCTTCATTTACCCAAAATGGGTTTCAAAGCATGAAAATGATTTTTCTTGACTCTAATGGTTATATATGTTGCTATTAGAACTATATATGTCCTAACATGTGGCTAAATGTTGGAAACTAAGTTAATTGAACTTGAAAGGCCAAAATCGGCCCGAAATGACCTTCATTTACCCAAAATGGGTTTCAAAGCATGTGAATGGATTTTAGTTGACTCTAATGGTTGTATATGTTGTTATTAGAGCTATATATGTCCTAACATGTGGCTAAATGCGGGAAACTAAGTACATTGAACATGAAAAGCAAAAATCGGCCCGAAATGGCCTTCATTTACCCAAAATGGGTTTCAAAGCATGAAAAATGATTTTTCTTGACTCTAATGGTTATATATATTGCTATTAGAACTATATATGTCCTAACATGTGGCTAAATGTGGGAAACTAAGTAAATTGAACTTGAAAGGCCAAAATCGGTCCAAATGGCCTTCATTTACCCAAAATGGGTTTCAAAGCATGTGAATGGATTTTACTTGACTCTAATAGTAGTATATGTTGTTATTAGAGCTATATATGTCCTAACATGTGGCTAAATGCGGAAAACAAAGTAAATTGAACATGAAAAGCCAAAATCGCCCGAAATGGCCTTCATTTACCCAAATTGGGTTTCAAAGCATGAAAAATGATTTTTCTTGACTCTAATGGTTATATATGTTGCTATTAGAACTATATATGTCCTAACATGTGGCTAAATGTGGGAAACTAAGTAAATTGAACTTGAAAGACCAAAATCGGCCCGAAATGGCCTTCATTTACCCAAAATGGGTTTCAAAGCATGAAAAATGATTTTTCTTGACTCTAATGGTTATATATGTTGCTATTAGAACTATATATGTCCTAACATGTGGCTAAATGTGGGAAACTAAGTAAATTGAACTTGAAAGGCCAAAATCGGCCCGAAATGACCTTCATTTACCCAAAATGGGTTTCAAAGCATGTGAATGGATTTTAGTTGACTCTAATGGTTGTATATGTTGTTATTAGAGCTATATATGTCCTAACATGTGGCTAAATGCGGGAAACTAAGTACATTGAACATGAAAAGCAAAAATCGGCCCGAAATGGCCTTCATTTACCCAAATTGGGTTTCAAAGCATGAAAAATGATTTTTCTTGACTCTAATGGTTATATATGTTGCTATTAGAACTATATATGTCCTAACATGTGGCTAAATGTGAGAAACTAAGTAAATTGAACTTGAAAGGCCAAAATCGGCCCGAAATGGCCTTCATTTACCCAAAATGGGTTTCAAAGCATGAAAATGATTTTCTTGACTCTAATGGTTATATATGTTGCTATTAGAACTATATATGTCCTAACATGTGGCTAAATGTGGGAAACTAAGTAAATTGAACTTGAAAGGCCAAAATCGGTCCGAAATGGCCTTCATTTACCCAAAATGGGTTTCAAAGCATGTGAATGGATTTTAGTTGACTCTAATGGTAGTATATGTTGTTATTAGAGCTATATATGTCCTAACATGTGGCTAAATGTGGGAAACTAAGTAAATTGAACTTGAAAGGCCAAATCGGCCCGAAATGGCCTTCATTTACCCAAATTGGGTTTCAAAGCATGAAAATGATTTTACTTGACTCTAATGGTTATATATGTTGCTATTAGAACTATATATGTCCTAACATGTGGCTAAATGCGGGAAACTAAGTAAATTGAACTTGAAAGGCCAAAATCGGCCCGAAATGGCCTTCATTTACCCAAAATGGGTTTCAAAGCATGAAAATGATTTTTTTGACTCTAATGGTTATATATGTTGCTATTAGAACTATATATGTCCTAACATGTGGCTAAATGCGGGAAACTAAGTAAATTGAACTTGAAAGACCAAAATCGGCCCGAAATGGCCTTCATTTACCCAAAATGGGTTTCAAAGCATGAAAAATGATTTTTCTTGACTCTAATGGTTATATATGTTGCTATTAGAGCTATATATGTCCTAACATGTGGCTAAATGTGGGAAACTAAGTAAATTGAACTTGAAAGGCCAAAATCGGCCCGAAATGACCTTCATTTACCCAAAATGGGTTTCAAAGCATGTGAATGGATTTTAGTTGACTCTAATGGTTGTATATGTTGTTATTAGAGCTATATATATCCTAACATGTGGCTAAATGCGTGCAACTAAGTACATTGAACATGAAATGCAAAAATCGGCCCGAAATGGCCTTCAAATACCCAAATTGGGTTTCAAAGCATGAAAAATGATTTTTCTTGACTCTAATGGTTATATATGTTGCTATTAGAACTATATATGTCCTAACATGTGGCTAAATGTGGGAAACTAAGTAAATTGAACTTGAAAGACCAAAATCGGCCCGAAATGGCCTTCATTTACCCAAAATGGGTTTCAAAGCATGAAAAATGATTTTTCTTGACTCTAATGGTTATATATGTTGCTATTAGAACTATATATGTCCTAACATGTGGCTAAATGTGGGAAACTAAGTAAATTGAACTTGAAAGGCCAAAATCGGCCCGAAATGGCCTTCATTTACCCAAAATGGGTTTCAAAGCATGAAAATGGATTTTTGTTGACTCTAATTGTTGTATATGTTGTTATTAGATCTATATATGTCCTAACATGTGGCTAAATGCGGGAAACTAAGTACATTGAACATGAAAAGCAAAAATCGGCCCGAAATGGCCTTCATTTACCCAAATTGGGTTTCAAAGCATGAAAATGGATTTTTCTTGACTCTAATGGTTATATATGTTGCTATTAGAACTATATATGTCCTAACATGTGGCTAAATGTGGGAAACTAAGTAAATTGAACTTGAAAGGCCAAAATCGGTCCGAAATGGCCTTCATTTACCCAAAATGGGTTTCAAAGCATGAGAAATGGATTTTACTTGACTCTAATGGTAGTATATGTTGCTATTAGAGCTATATATGTCCTAACATGTGGCTAAATGTGGGAAACTAAGTAAATTGAACTTGAAAGGCCAAAATCGGCCAAATGGCCTTCATTTACCCAAAATGGGTTTCAAAGCATGTGAATGGATTTTAGTTGACTCTAATGGTTGTATATGTTGTTATTAGAGCTATATATGTCCTAACATGTGGCTAAATGCGGGAAACTAAGTACATTGAACATGAAAAGCAAAAATCGGCCCGAAATGGCCTTCATTTACCCAAATTGGGTTTCAAAGCATGAAAAATGATTTTTCTTGACTCTAATGGTTATATATGTTGCTATTAGAACTATATATGTCCAAACATGTGGCTAAATGTGAGAAACTAAGTAAATTGAACTTGAAAGACCAAAATCGGCCAGAAATGGCCTTCATTTACCCAAAATGGGTTTCAAAGCATGAAAATGATTTTTCTGACTCTAATGGTTATATATGTTGCTATTAGAACTATATATGTCCTAACATGTGGCTAAATGTTGGAAACTAAGTAAATTGAACTTGAAAGGCCAAAATCGGCCTGAAATGACCTTCATTTACCCAAAATGGGTTTCAAAGCATGTGAATGGATTTTAGTTGACTCTAATGGTTGTATATGTTGTTATTAGAGCTATATATGTCCTAACATGTGGCTAAATGCGGGAAACTAAGTACATTGAACATGAAAAGCAAAAATCGGCCCGAAATGGCCTTCATTTACCCAAAATGGGTTTCAAAGCATGAAAAATGATTTTTCTGACTCTAATGGTTATATATGTTGCTATTAGAACTATATATGTCCTAACATGTGGCTAAATGTGGGAAACTAAGTAAATTGAACTTGAAAGGCCAAAATCGGTCCAAATGGCCTTCATTTACCCAAAATGGGTTTCAAAGCATGTGAATGGATTTTACTTGACTCTAATAGTAGTATATGTTGTTATTAGAGCTATATATGTCCTAACATGTGGCTAAATGTGGGAAACTAAGTAAATTGAACATGAAAAGCCAAAATCGGCCCGAAATGGCCTTCATTTACCCAAAATGGGTTTCAAAGCATGTAAATGGATTTTACTTGACTCTAATGGTTATATATGTTGTTATTAGAGCTATATATGTCCTAACATGTGGCTAAATGCGGGAAACTAAGTACATTGAACATGAAAAGCTAAAATCGGCCCGAAATGGCCTTCATTTACCCAAAATGGGTTTCAAAGCATGAAAAATGATTTTTCTTGACTCTAATGGTTATATATGTTGCTATTAGAACTATATATGTCCTAACATGTGGCTAAATGTGGGAAACTAAGTAAATTGAACTTGAAAGGCCAAAATCGGCCCGAAATGGCCTTCATTTACCCAAATTGGGTTTCAAAGCATGTGAATGGATTTTAGTTGACTCTAATGGTTATATATGTTGTTATTAGAGCTATATATGTCCTAACATGTGGCTAAATGTGGGAAACTAAGTACATTGAACATGAAAAGCAAAAATCGGCCAGAAATGGCATTCATTTACCCAAAATGGGTTTCAAAGCATGAAAAATGATTTTTCTTGACTCTAATGGTTATATATGTTGCTATTAGAACTATATATGTCCTAACATGTGGCTAAATGTGGGAAACTAAGTAAATTGAACTTGAAAGGCCAAAATCGGTCCAAATGGCCTTCATTTACCCAAAATGGGTTTCAAAGCATGTGAATGGATTTTACTTGACTCTAATAGTAGTATATGTTGTTATTAGAGCTATATATGTCCTAACATGTGGCTAAATGTGGGAAACTAAGTAAATTGAACTTGAAAGGCCAAAATCGGCCCGAAATGACCTTCATTTACCCAAAATGGGTTTCAAAGCATGTGAATGGATTTTAGTTGACTCTAATGGTTGTATATGTTGTTATTAGAGCTATATATGTCCTAACATGTGGCTAAATGCGGGAAACTAAGTACATTGAACATGAAAAGCAAAAATCGGCCCGAAATGGCCTTCATTTACCCAAATTGGGTTTCAAAGCATGAAAAATGATTTTTCTTTACTCTAATGGTTATATATGTTGCTATTAGAACTATATATGTCCTAACATGTGGCTAAATGTGGGAAACTAAGTAAATTGAACTTGAAAGGTCAAAATAGTTTCGAAATGGCCTTCATTTACCCAAAATGAGTTTCATCTACCCAAAATGGGTTTCAAAGCATGTGAATGGATTTTAGTTGACTCTAATGGTTGTATATGTTGTTATTAGAGCTATATATGTCCTAACATGTGGCTAAATGCGGGAAACTAAGTACATTGAACATGAAAAGCAAAAATCGGCCCGAAATGGCCTTCATTTACCCAAATTGGGTTTCAAAGCATGAAAAATGATTTTTATTGACTCTAATGGTTATATATGTTGCTATTAGAACTATATATGTCCTAACATGTGGCTAAATGTGAGAAACTAAGTAAATTGAACTTGAAAGACCAAAATCGGCCCGAAATGGCCTTCATTTACCCAAAATGGGTTTCAAAGCATGAAAATGATTTTTCTTGACTCTAATGGTTATATATGTTGCTATTAGAACTATATATGTCCTAACATGTGGCTAAATGTGGGAAACTAAGTAAATTGAACTTGAAAGGCCAAAATCGGCACGAAATGGCCTTCATTTACCCAAAATGGGTTTCAAAGCATGAAAATGGATTTTACTTGACTCTAATGGTTGTATATGTTGCTATTAGAGCTATATATGTCCTAACATGTGGCTAAATGTGGGAAACTAAGTAAATTGAACTTGAAAGGCCAAAATCGGCCCGAAATGGCCTTCATTTACCCAAAATGGGTTTCAAAGCATGTGAATGGATTTTACTTGACTCTAATGGTTGTATATGTTGTTATTAGAGCTATATATGTCCTAACATGTGGCTAAATGCGGGAAACTAAGTAAATTGAACATGAAAAGCAAAAATCGGCCCGAAATGGCCTTCATTTACCCAAATTGGGTTTCAAAGCATGAAAATGGATTTTCTTGACTCTAATGGTTATATATGTTGCTATTAGAACTATATATGTCCTAACATGTGGCTAAATGTGGGAAACTAAGTAAATTGAACTTGAATGGCCAAAATCGGCCCGAAATGGCCTTCATTTACCCAAAATGGGTTTCAAAGCATGAAAAATGATTTTTCTTGACTCTAATGGTTATATATGTTGCTATTAGAACTATATATGTCCTAACATGTGGCTAAATGTGGGAAACTAAGTAAATTGAACTTGAAAGGCCAAAATCGGCCCGAAATGACCTTCATTTACCCAAAATGTGTTTCAAAGCATGTGAATGGATTTTAGTTGACTCTAATGGTTGTATATGTTGTTATTAGAGCTATAATTGTCCTAACATGTGGCTAAATGCGGGAAACCAAGTACATTGAACATGAAAAGCAAAAATCGGCCCGAAATGGCCTTCATTTACCCAAAATGGGTTTCAAAGCATGAAAAATGATTTTTCTTGACTCTAATGGTTATATATGTTGCTATTAGAACTATATATGTCCTAACATGTGGCTAAATGTGGGAAACTAAGTAAATTGAACTTGAAAGGCCAAAATCGGTCCAAATGGCCTTCATTTACCCAAAATGGGTTTCAAAGCATGTGAATGGATTTTACTTGACTCTAATAGTAGTATATGTTGTTATTAGAGCTATATATGTCCTAACATGTGGCTAAATGTGGGAAACTAAGTAAATTGAACTTGAACGACCAAAATCGGCCCGAAATGGCCTTCATTTACCCAAAATGGGTTTCAAAGCATGTGAATGGATTTTAGTTGACTCTAATGGGTGTATATGTTGTTATTAGAGCTATATATGTCCTAACATGTGGCTAAATGCGGGAAACTAAGTACATTGAACATGAAAAGCAAAAATCGGCCCGAAATGGCCTTCATTTACCCAAATTGGGTTTCAAAGCATGAAAAATGATTTTTCTTGACTCTAATGGTTATATATGTTGTTATTAGAGCTATATATGTCCTAACATGTGGCTAAATGTGGGAAACTAAGTAAATTGAACTTGAAAGGCCAAAAGTTCGAAGCCTCCGAAATGAGCCTTCATTTACCCAAAATGGGTTTCAAAGCATGTGAATGGATTTTAGTTGACTCTAATGGTTGTATATGTTGTTATTAGAGCTATATATGTCCTAACATGTGGCTAAATGCGGGAAACTAAGTAAATTGAACTTGAAAAGCAAAAATCGGCCCGAAATGGCCTTCATTTACCCAAAATGGGTTTCAAAGCATGAAAAATGATTTTTCTTGACTCTAATGGTTATATATGTTGCTATTAGAACTATATATGTCCTAACATGTGGCTAAATGCGGGAAACTAAGTAAATTGAACTTGAAAGGCCAAAATCGGCCCGAAATGGCCTTCATTTACCCAAATTGGGTTTCAAAGCATGAAAATGGATTTTAGTTGACTCTAATGGTTGTATATGTTGCTATTAGAGCTATATATGTCCTAACATGTGGCTAAATGCGGGAAACTAAGTACATTGAACATGAAAAGCAAAAATCGGCCCGAAATGGCCTTCATTTACCCAAAATGGGTTTCAAAGCATGAAAATGATTTTTCTTGACTCTAATGGTTATATATGTTGCTATTAGAACTATATATGTCCTAACATGTGGCTAAATGTGGGAAACTAAGTAAATTGAACTTGAAAGGCCAAAATCGGTCCAAATGGCCTTCATTTACCCAAAATGGGTTTCAAAGCATGTGAATGGATTTTACTTGACTCTAATAGTAGTATATGTTGTTATTAGAGCTATATATGTCCTAACATGTGGCTAAATGCGGGAAACTAAGTACATTGAACATGAAAAGCAAAAATCGGCCCGAAATGGCCTTCATTTACCCAAATTGGGTTTCAAAGCATGAAAAATGATTTTTCTTGACTCTAATGGTTATATATGTTGCTATTAGAACTATATATGTCCTAACATGTGGCTAAATGTGGGAAACTAAGTAAATTGAACTTGAAAGGCCAAAATCGGTCCAAATGGCCTTCATTTACCCAAAATGGGTTTCAAAGCATGTGAATGGATTTTACTTGACTCTAATAGTAGTATATGTTGTTATTAGAGCTATATATGTCCTAACATGTGGCTAAATGTGGGAAACTAAGTAAATTGAACTTGAAAGGCCAAATTCGGCCCGAAATGGCCTTCATTTACCCAAAATGGGTTTCAAAGCATGTGAATGGATTTTAGTTGACTCTAATGGGTGTATATGTTGTTATTAGAGCTATATATGTCCTAACATGTGGCTAAATGCGGGAAACTAAGTACATTGAACATGAAAAGCCAAAATCGGCCCGAAATGGCCTTCATTTACCCAAAATGGGTTTCAAAGCATGAAAAATGATTTTTCTTGACTCTAATGGTTATATATGTTGCTATTAGAAGTATATATGTCCTAAAATGTGGCTAAATGTGGGAAACTAAGTAAATTGAACTTGAAAGACCAAAATCGGCCCGAAATGGCCTTCATTTACCCAAAATGGGTTTCAAAGCATGTGAATGGATTTTACTTGACTCTAATAGTAGTATATGTTGTTATTAGAGCTATATATGTCCTAACATGTGGCTAAATGCGGGAAACTAAGTACATTGAACATGAAAAGCAAAAATCGGCCCGAAATGGCCTTCATTTACCCAAATTGGGTTTCAAAGCATGAAAAATGATTTTTCTTGACTCTAATGGTTATATATGTTGCTATTAGAACTATATATGTCCTAACATGTGGCTAAATGTGGGAAACTAAGTAAAGTGAACTTGAAAGGCCAAAATCGGTCCAAATGGCCTTCATTTACCCAAAATGGGTTTCAAAGATTGTGAATGGATTTTACTTGACTCTAATAGTAGTATATGTTGTTATTAGAGCTATATATGTCCTAACATGTGGCTAAATGTGGGAAACTAAGTAAATTGAACTTGAAAGGCCAAATTTTTCGAGCCTCGAAAAATGGCCTTCATTTACCCAAAATGGGTTTCAAAGCATGTGAATGGATTTTAGTTGACTCTAATGGGTGTATATGTTGTTATTAGAGCTATATATGTCCTAACATGTGGCTAAATGCGGGAAACTAAGTACATTGAACATGAAAAGCAAAAATCGGCCCGAAATGGCCTTCATTTACCCAAATTGGGTTTCAAAGCATGAAAAATGATTTTTCTTGACTCTAATGGTTATATATGTTGCTATTAGAACTATATATGTCCTAACATGTGGCTAAATGTGAGAAACTAAGTAAATTGAACTTGAAAGACCAAAATCGGCCCGAAATGGCCTTCATTTACCCAAAATGGGTTTCAAAGCATGAAAAATGATTTTTCTTGACTCTAATGGTTATATATGTTGCTATTAGAACTATATATGTCCTAACATGTGGCTAAATGTGGGAAACTAAGTAAATTGAACTTGAAAGGCCAAAATCGGCTAGAAATGACCTTCATTTACCCAAAATGGATTTCAAAGCATGTGAATGGATTTTAGTTGACTCTAATGGTTATATATGTTGTTATTAGAGCTATATATGTCCTAACATGTGGCTAAATGCGGGAAACTAAGTACATTGAACATGAAAAGCAAAAATCGGCCCGAAATGGCCTTCATTTACCCAAATTGGGTTTCAAAGCATGAAAAATGATTTTTCTTGACTCTAATGGTTATATATGTTGCTATTAGAACTATATATGTCCTAACATGTGGCTAAATGTGGGAAACTAAGTAAATTGAACTTGAAAGGCCAAAATCGGCCCGAAATGGCCTTCATTTACCCAAAATGGGTTTCAAAGCATGAAAATGGATTTTACTTGACTCTAATGGTAGTATATGTTGCTATTAGAGCTATATATGTCCTAACATGTGGCTAAATGTGGGAAACTAAGTAAATTGAACTTGAAAGGCCAAAATCGGCCCGAAATGGCCTTCATTTACCCAAAATGGGTTTCAAAGCATGTGAATGGATTTTAGTTGACTCTAATGGTTGTATATGTTGTTATTAGAGCTATATATGTCCTAACATGTGGCTAAATGCGGGAAACTAAGTACATTGAACATGAAAAGCAAAAATCGGCCCGAAATGGCCTTCATTTACCCAAATTGGGTTTCAAAGCATGAAAAATGATTTTTCTTGACTCTAATGGTTATATATGTTGCTATTAGAACTATATATGTCCTAACATGTGGCTAAATGTGGGAAACTAAGTAAATTGAACTTGAAAGGCCAAAATCGGCCCGAAATGGCCTTCATTTACCCAAAATGGGTTTCAAAGCATGTAAATGGATTTTTAGTTGACTCTAATGGTTGTATATGTTGTTATTAGAGCTATATATGTCCTAACATGTGGCTAAATGCGGGAAACTAAGTACATTGAACATGAAAAGCAAAAATCGGCCCGAAATGGCCTTCATTTACCCAAAATGGGTTTCAAAGCATGAAAAATGATTTTTCTTGACTCTAATGGTTATATATGTTGCTATTAGAACTATATATGTCCTAACATGTGGCTAAATGTGGGAAACTAAGTAAATTGAACTTGAAAGGCCAAAATCGGTCCGAAATGGCCTTCATTTACCCAAAATGGGTTTCAAAGCATGTGAATGGATTTTACTTGACTCTAATAGTTGTATATGTTGTTATTAGAGCTATATATGTCCTAACATGTGGCTAAATGCGGGAAACTAAGTACATTGAACATGAAAAGCAAAAATCGGCCCGAAATGGCCTTCATTTACCCAAATTGGGTTTCAAAGCATGAAAAATGATTTTTCTTGACTCTAATGGTTATATATGTTGCTATTAGAACTATATATGTCCAAACATGTGGCTAAATGTGAGAAACTAAGTAAATTGAACTTGAAAGACCAAAATCGGCCCGAAATGGCCTTCATTTACCCAAAATGGGTTTCAAAGCATGAAAAATGATTTTTCTTGACTCTAATGGTTATATATGTTGCTATTAGAACTATATATGTCCTAACATGTGGCTAAATGTGGGAAACTAAGTAAATTGAACTTGAAAGGCCAAAATCGGCCAGAAATGACCTTCATTTACCCAAAATGGGTTTCAAAGCATGTAAATGGATTTTAGTTGACTCTAATGGTTGTATATGTTCTTATTAGAGCTATATATGTCCTAACATGTGGCTAAATGCGGGAAACTAAGTACATTGAACATGAAAAGCAAAAATCGGCCCGAAATGGCCGTCATTTACCCAAATTGGGTTTCAAAGCATGACAAATGATTTTTCTTGACTCTAATGGTTATATATGTTGCTATTAGAACTATATATGTCCTAACATGTGGCTAAATGTGGGAAAATAAGTAAATTGAACTTGAAAGGCCAAAATCGGCCCGAAATGGCCTTCATTTACCCAAAATGGGTTTCAAAGCATGAAAAATGGATTTTAGTTGACTCTAATGGTTGTATATGTTGTTATTAGAGCTATATATGTCCTAACATGTGGCTAAATGCGGGAAACTAAGTACATTGAACATGAAAGGCAAAAATCGGCCCGAAATGGCCTTCATTTACCCAAATTGGGTTTCAACGCATGAAAAATAATTTTTCTTGACTCTAATGGTTATATATGTTGCTATTAGAACAATATATGTCCGAACATGTGGCTAAATGTGGGAAACTAAGTAAATTGAACTTGAAAGACCAAAATCGGCCCGAAATGGCCTTCATTTACCCAAAATGGGTTTCAAAGCATGAAAATGGATTTTTCTTGACTCTAATGGTTATATATGTTGCTATTAGAACTATATATGTCCTAACATGTTGCTAAATGTGGGAAACTAAGTAAATTGAACTTGAAAGGCCAAATTCGGCCCGAAATGGCCTTCATTTACCCAAAATGGGTTTCAAAGCATGAGAAATGGATTTTTCTTGACTCTAATGGTTATATATGTTGCTATTAGAACTATATATGTCCTAACATGTGGCTAAATGTGGGAAACTAAGTAAATTGAACTTGAAAGGCCAAAATCGGCCCAAATGGCCTTCATTTACCCAAAATGGGTTTCAAAGCATGTGAATGGATTTTACTTGACTCTAATAGTTAGTATATGTTGTTATTAGAGCTATATATGTCCTAACATGTGGCTAAATGTGGGAAACTAAGTAAATTGAACATGAAAAGGCCAAAATCGGCCCGAAATGGCCTTCATTTACCCAAAATGGGTTTCAAAGGATGTGAATGGATTTTAGTTGACTCTAATGGGTGTATATGTTGTTATTAGAGCTATATATGTCCTAACATGTGGCTAAATGCGGGAAACTAAGTACATTGAACATGAAAAGCAAAAATCGGCCCGAAATGGCCTTCATTTACCCAAATTGGGTTTCAAAGCATGAAAAATGATTTTTCTTGACTCTAATGGTTATATATGTTGCTATTAGAACTATATATGTCCTAACATGTGGCTAAATGTCGGAAACTAAGTAAATTGAACTTGAAAGGCCAAAATCGTTTCGAAATGGCCTTCATTTACCCAAAATGAGTTTCATCTACCCAAAATGGGTTTCAAAGCATGTGAATGGATTTTAGTTGACTCTAATGGTTGTATATGTTGTTATTAGAGCTATATATGTCCTAACATGTGGCTAAATGCGGAAAACTAAGTACATTGAACATGAAAAGCAAAAATCGGCCCGAAATGGCCTTCATTTACCCAAATTGGGTTTCAAAGCATGAAAAATGATTTTTCTTGACTCTAATGGTTATATATGTTGCTATTAGAACTATATATGTCCTAACATGTGGCTAAATGTGGGAAACTAAGTAAATTGAACTTGAAAGGCCAAAATCGGCCAGAAATGACCTTCATTTACCCAAAATGGGTTTCAAAGCATGTGAATGGATTTTAGTTGACTCTAATGGTTGTATATGTTGTTATTAGAGCTATATATGTCCTAACATGTGGCTAAATGCGGGAAACTAAGTACATTGAACATGAAAAGCAAAAATCGGCCCGAAATGGCCTTCATTTACCCAAATTGGGTTTCAAAGCATGAAAAATGATTTTTCTTGACTCTAATGGTTATATATGTTGCTATTAGAACTATATATGTCCTAACATGTGGCTAAATGTGGGAAACTAAGTAAATTGAACTTGAAAGACCAAAATCGGCCCGAAATGGCCTTCATTTACCCAAAATGGGTTTCAAAGCATGAAAAATGATTTTTCTTGACTCTAATGGTTATATATGTTGCTATTAGAACTAGATATGTCCTAACATGTGGCTAAATGTGGGAAACTAAGTAAATTCAACTTGAAAGGCCAAAATCGGTCCAAATGGCCTTCATTTACCAAAAATGGGTTTCAAAGCATGTGAATGGATTTTACTTGACTCTAATAGTTGTATATGTTGTTATTAGAGCTATATATGTCCTAACATGTGGCTAAATGTGGGAAACTAAGTACATTGAACATGAAAAGCAAAAATCGGCCCGAAATGGCCTTCATTTACCCAAATTGGGTTTCAAAGCATGAAAAATGATTTTTCTTGACTCTAATGGTTATATATGTTGCTATTAGAACTATATATGTCCTAACATGTGGCTAAATGTGGGAAACTAAGTAAATTGAACTTGAAAGGCCAAAATCGGTCCGAAATGGCCTTCATTTACCCAAAATGGGTTTCAAAGCATGGGAATGGATTTTACTTGACTCTAATAGTAGTATATGTTGTTATTAGAGCTATATATGTCCTAACATGTGGCTAAATGTGGGAAACTAAGTACATTGAACATGAAAAGCAAAAATCGGCCCGAAATGGCCTTCATTTACCCAAATTGGGTTTCAAAGCATGAAAATGGATTTTTCTTGACTCTAATGGTTGTATATGTTGCTATTAGAACTATTTATGTCCTAACATGTGGCTAAATGTGGGAAACTAAGTAAATTGAACTTGAAAGACCAAAATCGGCCCGAAATGGCCTTCATTTACCCAAAATGGGTTTCAAAGCATGAAAAATGATTTTTCTTGACTCTAATGGTTATATATGTTGCTATTAGAACTATATATGTCCTAACATGTGGCTAAATGTGGGAAACTAAGTAAATTGAACTTGAAAGGCCAAAATCGGCCCGAAATGACCTTCATTTACCCAAAATGGGTTTCAAAGCATGTGAATGGATTTTAGTTGACTCTAATGGTTGATATATGTTGTTATTAGAGCTATATATGTCCTAACATGTGGCTAAATGCGGGAAACTAAGTACATTGAACATGGAAAGGCAAAAATCGGTCCGAAATGGCCTTCATTTACCCAAAATGGGTTTCAAAGCATGAAAATGATTTTTCTTGACTCTAATGGTTATATATGTTGCTATTAGAACTATATATGTCCTAACATGTGGCTAAATGTGGGAAACTAAGTAAATTGAACTTGAAAGGCCAAAATCGGCCCGAAATGGCCTTCATTTACCCAAAATGGTTTTCAAAGCATGTGAATGGATTTTAGTTGACTCTAATGGGTGTATATGTTGTTATTAGAGCTATATATGTCCTAACATGTGGCTAAATGCGGGAAACTAAGTACATTGAACATGAAAAGCAAAAATCGGCCCGAAATGGCCTTCATTTACCCAAAATGGGTTTCAAAGCATGAAAAATGATTTTTCTTGACTCTAATGGTTATATATGTTGCTATTAGAACTATATATGTCCTAAAATGTGGCTAAATGTGGGAAACTAAGTAAATTGAACTTGAAAGGCCAAAATCGGCCCGAAATGGCCTTCATTTACCCAAAATGGGTTTCAAACCATGTAAATGGATTTTAGTTGACTCTAATGGTTGTATATGTTGTTATTAGAGCTATATATGTCCTAACATGTGGCTAAATGCTGGAAACTAAGTACCTTGAACATGAAAAGCAAAAATCGGCCCGAAATGGCCTTCATTTACCCAAATTGGGTTTCAAAGCATGAAAAATGATTTTTCTTGACTCTAATGGTTATATATGTTGCTATTAGAACTATATATGTCCTAACATGTGGCTAAATGTGGGAAACATAAGTAAATTGAACTTGAAAGGTCAAAATAGTTTCGAAATGGCCTTCATTTACAAAAAATGAGTTTCATCTACCCAAAATGGGTTTTAAAGCATGTGAATGGATTTTAGTTGACTCTAATGGTTGTATATGTTGTTATTAGAGCTATATATGTCCAAACATGTGGCTAAAATGCGGGAAACTAAGTACATTGAACATGAAAAGCAAAAATCGGCCCGAAATGGCCTTCATTTACCCAAATTGGGTTTCAAAGCATGAAAAATAATTTTTATTGACTCTAATGGTTATATATGTTGCTATTAGAACTATATATGTCCTAACATGTGGCTAAATGTGAGAAACTAAGTAAATTGAACTTGAAAGACCAAAATCGGCCCGAAATGGCCTTCATTTACCCAAAATGGGTTTCAAAGCATGAAAAATGATTTTTCTTGACTCTAATGGTTATATATGTTGCTATTAGAACTATATATGTCCTAACATGTGGCTAAATGTTGGAAACTAAGTTAATTGAACTTGAAAGGCCAAAATCGGCCTGAAATGACCTTCATTTACCCAAAATGGGTTTCAAAGCATGTGAATGGATTTTAGTTGACTCTAATAGTTGTATATGTTGTTATTAGAGCTATATATGTCCTAACATGTGGCTAAATGCGGGAAACTAAGTACATTGAACATGAAAAGCAAAAATCGGCCCGAAATGGCCTTCATTTACCCAAAATGGGTTTCAATGCATGAAAAATGATTTTTCTTGACTCTAATGGTTATATATATTGCTATTAGAACTACATATGTCCTAACATGTGGCTAAATGTGGGAAACTAAGTAAATTGAACTTGAAAGGCCAAAATCGGTCCAAATGGCCTTCATTTACCCAAAATGGGTTTCAAAGCATGTGAATGGATTTTACTTGACTCTAATAGTAGTATATGTTGTTATTAGAGCTATATATGTCCTAACATGTGGCTAAATGTGGGAAACTAAGTAAATTGAACTTGAAAGGCCAAATTCGGCCCGAAATGGCGTTCATTTACCCAAAATGGGTTTCAAAGCATGTAAATGGATTTTAGTTGACTCTAATGGGGGTATATGTTGTTATTAGAGCAATATATGTCCAATCACGTGGCTAAAATGCGGGAAACTAAGTACATTGAACATGAAAAGCAAAAATCGGCCCGAAATGGCCTTCATTTACCCAAATTGGGTTTCAAAGCATGAAAAATGATTTTTCTTGACTCTAATGGTTATATATGTTGCTATTAGAAGTATATATGTCCTAACATGTGGCTAAATGTGGGAAACTAAGTAAATTGAACTTGAAAGACCAAAATCGGCCCGAAATGGCCTTCATTTACCCAAAATGGGTTTCAAAGCATGAAAAATGATTTTTCTTGACTCTAATGGTTATATATGTTGCTATTAGAACTATATATGTCCTAACATGTGGCTAAATGTTGGAAACTAAGTAAATTGAACTTGAAAGGCCAAAATCGGTCCAAATGGCCTTCATTTACCCAAAATGGGTTTCAAAGCATGTGAATGGATTTTAGTTGACTCTAATAGTAGTATATGTTGTTATTAGAGCTATATATGTCCTAACATGTGGCTAAATGTGGGAAACTAAGTACATTGAACATGAAAAGCAAAAATCGGCCCGAAATGGCCTTCATTTACCCAAATTTGGTTTCAAAGCATGAAAAATGATTTTTATTGACTCTAATGGATATATATGTTGCTATTAGAACTACAAATGTCCTAACATGTGGCTAAATGTGGGAAATTAAGTAAATTGAACTTGAAAGGCCAAAATCGGTCCAAATGGCCTTCATTTACCCAAAATGGGTTTCAAAGCATGGGAATGAATTTTACTTGACTCTAATAGTAGTATATGTTGTTATTAGAGCTATATATGTCCTAACATGTGGCTAAATGTGGGAAACTAAGTACATTGAACATGAAAAGCAAAAATCGGCCCGAAATGGCCTTCATTTACCCAAATTTGGTTTCAAAGCATGAAAAATGATTTTTCTTGACTCTAATGGTTGTTTATGTTTCTATTAGAACTATTTATGTCCTAACATGTGGCTAAATGTCTAAGTAAATTGAACTTGAAAGACCAAAATCGGCCCGAAATTGCCTTCATTTACCCAAAATGGGTTTCAAAGCATGAAAAATGATTTTTCTTGACTCTAATGGTTATATATGTTGCTATTAGAACTACATATGTCCTAACATGTGGCTAAATGTGGGAAACTAAGTAAATTGAACATGAAAGGCCAAAATCGGCCCGAAAATGACCTTCATTTACCCAAAATGGGTTTCAAAGCATGTGAATGGATTTTAGTTGACTCTAATGGTTGTATATGTTGTTATTAGAGCTTTATATGTCCTAACATGTGGCTAAATGCGGGAAACTAAGTACATTGAACATGGAAAGGAAAAATCGGTCCGAAATGGCCTTCATTTACCCAAAATGGGTTTCAAAGCATGAAAAATGATTTTTCTTGACTCTAATGGTTATATATGTTGCTATTAGAACTATATATGTCCTAACATGTGGCTAAATGTGGGAAACTAAGTAAATTGAACTTGAAAGGCCAAAATCGGCCCGAAATGACCTTCATTTACCCAAAATGGGTTTCAAAGCATGTGAATGGATTTTAGTTGACTCTAATGGTTGTATATGTTGTTATTAGAGCTTTATATGTCCTAACATGTGGCTAAATGCGGGAAACTAAGTACATTGAACATGAAAAGGCAAAAATCGGTCCGAAATGGCCTTCATTTACCCAAAATGGGTTTCAAAGCATGAAAAATGATTTTTCTTGACTCTAATGGTTATATATGTTGCTATTAGAACTATATATGTCCTAACATGTGGCTAAATGTGGGAAACTAAGTAAATTGAACTTGAAAGGCCAAAATCGGCCCGAAATGACCTTCATTTACCCAAAATGGGTTTCAAAGCATGTGAATGGATTTTAGTTGACTCTAATGGTTGTATATGTTGTTATTAGAGCTATATATGTCCTAACATGTGGCTAAATGCGGGAAACTAAGTACATTGAACATGAAAAGGCAAAAATCGGCCCGAAATGGCCTTCATTTACCCAAAATGGGTTTCAAAGCATGAAAAATGATTTTTCTTGACTCTAATGGTTATATATGTTGCTATTAGAACTATATATGTCCTAACATGTGGCTAAATGTGGGAAACTAAGTAAATTGAACATGAAAGGCCAAAATCGGCCGAAAATGACCTTCATTTACCCAAAATGGGTTTCAAAGCATGTGAATGGATTTTAGTTGACTCTAATGGTTGTATATGTTGTTATTAGAGCTTTATATGTCCTAACATGTGGCTAAATGCGGGAAACTAAGTACATTGAACATGAAGAGGAAAAATCGGCCCGAAATGGCCTTCATTTACCCAAAATGGGTTTCAAAGCATGATAAATGATTTTTCTTGACTCTAATGGTTATATATGTTGCTATTAGAACTATATATGTCCTAACATGTGGCTAAATGTGGGAAACTAAGTAAATTGAACTTGAAAGGCCAAAATCGGCCCGAAATGACCTTCATTTACCCAAAATGGGTTTCAAAGCATGTGAATGGATTTTAGTTGACTCTAATGGTTGTATATGTTGTTATTAGAGCTTTATATGTCCTAACATGTGGCTAAATGCGGGAAACTAAGTACATTGAACATGGAAAGGAAAAATCGGTCCGAAATGGCCTTCATTTACCCAAAATGGGTTTCAAAGCATGAAAAATGATTTTTCTTGACTCTAATGGTTATATATGTTGCTATTAGAACTATATATGTCCTAACATGTGGCTAAATGTGGGAAACTAAGTAAATTGAACTTGAAAGGCCAAAATCGGCCCGAAATGACCTTCATTTACCCAAAATGGGTTTCAAAGCATGTGAATGGATTTTAGTTGACTCTAATGGTTGTATATGTTGTTATTAGAGCTTTATATGTCCTAACATGTGGCTAAATGCGGGAAACTAAGTACATTGAACATGGAAAGGCCAAAATCGGTCCGAAATGGCCTTCATTTACCCAAATTGGGTTTCAAAGCATGAAAAATGATTTTTCTTGACTCTAATGGTTATATATGTTGCTATTAGAAC
Organism: Beta corolliflora; assembly: GCA_947648045.1. Lineage (NCBI taxonomy): Eukaryota > Viridiplantae > Streptophyta > Magnoliopsida > Caryophyllales > Amaranthaceae > Beta > Beta corolliflora. The sequence goes on along the minus strand of CANSZD010002941.1, from coordinate 208,066 downwards.
TATATATGTCCTAACATGTGGCTAAATGTCGGAAACTAAGTAAATTGAACTTGAAAGGCCAAATTCGACCCGAAATGACCTTCATTTACCCAAAATGGGTTTCAAAGCATGTGAATGGATTTTAGTTGACTCTGATGGGTGTATATGTTGTTATTAGAGCTATATATGTCCTATCATGTGGCTAAATGCGGGAAACTAAGTACATTGAACATGAAAAGCAAAAATCGGCCCGAAATGACCTTTATATACCCAAATTGTGTTTCAAAGCATGAAAAATGATTTTTCTTGACTCTAATGGTTATATATGTTGCTATTAGAACTATATATGTCCCAAAATGTGGCTAAATGTTGGAAACTAAGTAAATTGAACTTGAAAGGCCAAAATCGGCCTGAAATGACCTTCATTTACCCAAAATGGGTTTCAAAGCATGTGAATGGATTTTAGTTGACTCTAATGGTTGTATATGTTGTTATTAGAGCTATATATGTCCTAACATGTGGCTAAATGCGGGAAACTAAGTACATTGAACATGGAAAGGAAAAATCGGTCCGAAATGGCCTTCATTTACCCAAAATGGGTTTCAAAGCATGAAAAATGATTTTTCTTGACTCTTATGCTTATATATGTTGCTATTAGAACTATATATGTCCTAACATGTGGCTAAATGTGGGAAACTAAGTAAATTGAACTTGAAAGGCCAAATTCGACCCGAAATGACCTTCATTTACCCAAAATGGGTTTCAAAGCATGTGAATGGATTTTAGTTGACTCTAATGGTTGTATATGTTGTTATTAGAGCTATATATGTCCTAACATGTCGCAAAATGCGGGAAACTAAGTACATTGAACATGAAAAGCAAAAATCGGCCCGAAATGGCCTTCATTTACCCAAATTGGGTTTCAAAGCATGAAAAATAATTTTTATTGACTCTAATGGTTATATATGTTGCTATTAGAACTATATATGTCCTAACATGTGGCTAAATGTGAGAAACTAAGTAAATTGAACTTGAAAGACCAAAATCGGCCCGAAATGGCCTTCATTTACCCAAAATGGGTTTCAAAGCATGAAAAATGATTTTTCTTGACTCTAATGGTTATATATGTTGTTGTTAGAACTATATATGTCCTAACATGTGGCTAAATGTTGGAAACTAAGTTAATTGAACTTGAAAGGCCAAAATCGGCCTGATATGACCTTCATTTACCCAAAATGGGTTTCAAAGCATGTGAATGGATTTTAGTTGACTCTAATAGTTGTATATGTTGTTATTAGAGCTATATATGTCCTATCATGTGGCTAAATGCGGGAAACTAAGTACATTGAACATGAAAAGCAAAAATCGGCCCGAAATGGCCTTCATTTACCCAAAATGGGTTTCAATGCATGAAAAATGATTTTTCTTAACTCTATTGGTTATATATATTGCTATTAGAACTACATATGTCCTAACATGTTGCTAAATGTGGGAAACTAAGTAAATTGAACTTGAAAGGCCAAAATCGGTCCAAATGGCCTTCATTTACCCAAAATGGGTTTCAAAGATTGTGAATGGATTTTACTTGACTCTAATAGTAGTATATGTTGTTATTAGAGCTATATATGTCGTAACATGTGGCTAAATGTGGGAAACTAAGTAAATTGAACTTGAAAGGCCAAATTCGACCCGAAATGGCGTTCATTTACCCAAAATGGGTTTCAAAGCATGTAAATGGATTTTAGTTAACTATAATGGGGGTATATGTTGTTATTAGAGCTATATATGTCCAAACACGTGGCTAAAATGCGGGAAACTAAGTACATTGAACATGAAAAGCAAAAATCGGCCTGAAATGGCCTTCATTTACCCAAATTTGGTTTCAAAGCATGAAAAATGATTTTTCTTGACTCTAATGGTTGTTTATGTTTCTATTAGAACTATATATGTCCTAACATGTGGCGAAATGTCTAAGTAAATTGAACTTGAAAGACCAAAATCGGCCCGAAATTGCCTTCATTTACCCAAAATGGGTTTCAAAGCATGAAAAATGATTTTTATTGACTCTAATGGTTATATATGTTGCTATTAGAACTACAAATGTCCTAACATGTGGCTAAATGTGGGAAATTAAGTAAATTGAACTTGAAAGGCCAAAATCGGTCCAAATGGCCTTCATTTACCCAAAATGGGTTTCAAAGCATGTGAATGGATTTTACTTGACTCTAATAGTAGTATATGTTGTTATTAGAGCTATATATGTCCTAACATGTGGCTAAATGTGGGAAACTAAGTACATTGAACATGAAAAGCAAAAATCGGCCCGAAATGGCCTTCATTTACCCAAATTTGGTTTCAAAGCATGAAAAATGATTTTTATTGACTCTTATGGTTATATATGTTGCTATTGGAACTATATATGTCCTAACATGTGGCTAAATGTGGGAAACTAAGTAAATTGAACTTGAAAGGCCAAAATCGGTCCGAAATGGCCTTCATTTACCCAAAATGGGTTTCAAAGCATGTGAATGGATTTTACTTGACTCTAATAGTAGTATATGTTGTTATTAGAGCTATATATGTCCTAACATGTGGCTAAATGTGGGAAACTAAGTACATTGAACATGAAAAGCAAAAATCGGCCCGAAATGGCCTTCATTTACCCAAATTGGGTTTCAAAGCATGAAAAATGATTTTTCTTGACTCTAATGGTTGTATATGTTGTTATTAGAACTATATATGTCCTAACATGTGGCTAAATGTGGGAAACTAAGTAAATTGAACTTGAAAGGCCAAAATCGGCCCGAAATGGCCTTCATTTACCCAAAATGGGTTTCAAAGCATGAAAAATGATTTTTCTTGACTCTAATGGTTATATATGTTGCTATTAGAACTATATATGTCCTAACATGTGGCTAAATGTGGGAAACTAAGTAAATTGAACTTGAAAGGCCAAAATCGGCCCGAAATGACCTTCATTTACCCAAAATGGGTTTCAAAGCATGTGAATGGATTTTAGTTGACTCTAATGGTTGTATATGTTGTTATTAGAGCTATATATGTCCTAACATGTGGCTAAATGCGGGAAACTAAGTACATTGAACATGAAAGGCAAAAATCGGCCCGAAATGGCCTTCATTTACCCAAAATGGGTTTCAAAGCATGAAAAATGATTTTTCTTGACTCTAATGGTCATATATATTGCTATTAGAACTATATATGTCCTAACATGTGGCTAAATGTGGGAAACTATGTAAAGTGAACTTGAAAGCCCAAAATCGGCCCGAAATGGCCTTCATTTACCCAAAATGGGTTTCAAAGCATGTGAATGGATTTTAGTTGACTCTAATGGTTGTATATGTTGTTATTAGAGCTATATATGTCCTAACATGTGGCTAAATGCGGGAAACTAAGTACATTGAACATGAAAAGCAAAAATCGGCCCGAAATGGCCTTCATTTACCCAAATTGGGTTTCAAAGCATGAAAAATGATTTTTCTTGACTCTAATGGTTATATATGTTGCTATTAGAACTATATATGTCCTAACATGTGGCTAAATGTGGGAAACTAAGTAAATTGAACTTGAAAGGTCAAAATAGTTTCGAAATGGCCTTCATTTACCCAAAATGAGTTTCATCTACCCAAAATGGGTTTCAAAGCATGTGAATGGATTTTAGTTGACTCTAATAGTTGTATATGTTGTTATTAGAGCTATATATGTCCTAACATGTGGCTAAATGCGGGAAACTAAGTACATTGAACATGAAAAGCAAAAATCGGCCCGAAATGGCCTTCATTTACCCAAATTGGGTTTCAAAGCATGAAAAATGATTTTTCTTGACTCTAATGGTTATATATGTTGCTATTAGAACTATATATGTCCTAACATGTGGCTAAATGTGAGAAACTAAGTAAATTGAACTTGAAAGACCAAAATCGGCCCGAAATGGCCTTCATTTACCCAAAATGGGTTTCAAAGCATGAAAAATGATTTTTCTTGACTCTAATGGTTATATATGTTGCTATTAGAACTATATATGTCCTAACATGTGGCTAAATGTTGGAAACTAAGTTAATTGAACTTTAAAGGCCAAAATCGGCCCGAAATGACCTTCATTTACCCAAAATGGGTTTCAAAGCATGTGAATGGATTTTAGTTGACTCTAATAGTTGTATATGTTGTTATTAGAGCTATATATGTCCTAACATGTGGCTAAATGCGGGAAACTAAGTACATTGAACATGAAAAGCAAAAATCGGCCCGAAATGGCCTTCATTTACCCAAAATGGGTTTCAATGCATGAAAAATGATTTTTCTTGACTCTAATGGTTATATATATTGCTATTAGAACTACATATGTCCTAACATGTGGCTAAATGTGGGAAACTAAGTAAATTGAACTTGAAAGGCCAAAATCGGTCCAAATGGCCTTCATTTACCCAAAATGGGTTTCAAAGCATGTGAATGGATTTTACTTGACTCTAATAGTAGTATATGTTGTTATTAGAGCTATATATGTCCTAACATGTGGCTAAATGTGGGAAACTAAGTAAATTGAACTTGAAAGGCCAAATTCGGCCCGAAATGGCCTTCATTTACCCAAAATGGGTTTCAAAGCATGTGAATGGATTTTAGTTGACTCTAATGGGTGTATATGTTGTTATTAGAGCTATATATGTCCTAACATGTGGCTAAATGCGGGAAACTAAGTACATTGAACATGAAAAGCAAAAATCGGCCCGAAATGGCCTTCATTTACCCAAATTGGGTTTCAAAGCATGAAAAATGATTTTTCTTGACTCTAATGGTTATATATGTTGCTATTAGAACTATATATGTCCTAACATGTGGCTAAATGTGGGAAACTAAGTAAATTGAACTTGAAAGACCAAAATCGGCCCGAAATGGCCTTCATTTACCCAAAATGGGTTTCAAAGCATGAAAAATGATTTTTATTGACTCTAATGGTTATATATGTTGCTATTAGAACTATATATGTCCTAACATGTGGCTAAATGTGGGAAACTAAGTAAATTGAACTTGAAAGGCCAAAATCGGCCCAAATGGCCTTCATATACCCAAATTGGGTTTCAATGCATGTGAATGGATTTTAGTTGACTCTAATGGTTGTATATGTTCTTATTAGAGCTATATATGTCCTAACATGTGGCTAAATGTTGGAAACTAAGTACATTGAACATGAAAAGCAAAAATCGGCCCGAAATGGCCTTCATATACCCAAATTGGGTTTCAAAGCATGAAAAATGATTTTTATTGACTCTAATGGTTATATATGTTGCTATTAGAACTATATATGTCCTAACATGTGGCTAAATGTGGGAAACTAAGTAAATTGAACTTGAAAGGCCAAAATCGGTCCAAATGGCCTTCATTTACCCAAAATGGGTTTCAAAGCATGTGAATGGATTTTACTTGACTCTAATAGTAGTATATGTTGTTATTAGAGCTATATATGTCCTAACATGTGGCTAAATGTGGGAAACTAAGTAAATTGAACTTGAAAGGCCAAAATCGGCCCGAAATGACCTTCATTTACCCAAAATGGGTTTCAAAGCATGTGAATGGATTTTAGTTGACTCTAATGGTTGTATATGTTGTTATTAGAGCTATATATGTCCTAACATGTGGCTAAATGCGGGAAACTAAGTACATTGAACATGAAAAGCAAAAATCGGTCCCGAAATGGCCTTCATTTACCCAAAATGGGTTTCAAAGCATGAAAAATGATTTTTCTTGACTCTAATGGTTATATATGTTGCTATTAGAACTATATATGTCCTAACATGTGGCTAAATGTGGGAAACTAAGTAAATTGAACTTGAAAGGCCAAAATCGGCCCGAAATGACCTTCATTTACCCAAAATGGGTTTCAAAGCATGTGAATGGATTTTAGTTGACTCTAATGGTTGTATATGTTGTTATTAGAGCTATATATGTCCTAACATGTGGCTAAATGCGGGAAACTAAGTACATTGAACATGAAAAGCAAAAATCGGCCCGAAATGGCTTTCATTTACCCAAATTGGGTTTCAAAGCATTAAAAATGATTTTTCTTGACTCTAATGGTTATATATGTTGCTATTAGAACTATATATGTCCTAACATGTGGCTAAATGTGGGAAACTAAGTAAATTGAACTTGAAAGGCCAAAATCGGCCCGAAATGACCTTCATTTACCCAAAATGGGTTTCAAAGCATGTGAATGGATTTTAGTTGACTCTAATGGTTGTATATGTTGTTATTAGAGCTATATATGTCCTAACATGTGGCTAAATGCGGGAAACTAAGTACATTGAACATGAAAAGCAAAAATCGGCCCGAAATGGCCTTCATTTACCCAAATTGGGTTTCAAAGCATGAAAAATAATTTTTCTTGACTCTAATGGTTATATATGTTGCTATTAGAACTATATATGTCCTAACATGTGGCTAAATGTGAGAAACTAAGTAAATTGAACTTGAAAGACCAAAATCGGCCCGAAATGACCTTCATTTACCCAAAATGGGTTTCAAAGCATGAAAAATGATTTTTCTTGACTCTAATGGTTATATATGTTGCTATTAGAACTATATATGTCCTAACATGTGGCTAAATGTTGGAAACTAAGTTAATTGAACTTGAAAGGCCAAAATCGGCCTGAAATGACCTTCATTTACCCAAAATGGGTTTCAAAGCATGTGAATGGATTTTAGTTGACTCTAATAGTTGTATATGTTGTTATTAGAGCTATATATGTCCTAACATGTGGCTAAATGCGGGAAACTAAGTACATTGAACATGAAAAGCAAAAATCGGCCCGAAATGGCCTTCATTTACCCAAAATGGGTTTCAATGCATGAAAAATGATTTTTCTTGACTCTAATGGTTATATATATTGCTATTAGAACTACATATGTCCTAACATGTGGCTAAATGTGGGAAACTAAGTAAATTGAACTTGAAAGGCCAAAATCGGTCCAAATGGCCTTCATTTACCCAAAATGGGTTTCAAAGCATGTGAATGGATTTTACTTGACTCTAATAGTAGTATATGTTGTTATTAGAGCTATATATGTCCTAACATGTGGCTAAATGTGGGAAACTAAGTAAATTGAACTTGAAAGGCCAAATTCGGCCCGAAATGGCCTTCATTTACCCAAAATGGGTTTCAAAGCATGTGAATGGATTTTAGTTGACTCTAATGGGTGTATATGTTGTTATTAGAGCTATATATGTCCTAACATGTGGCTAAATGCGGGAAACTAAGTACATTGAACATGAAAAGCAAAAATCGGCCCGAAATGGCCTTCATTTACCCAAATTGGGTTTCAAAGCATGAAAAATGATTTTTCTTGACTCTAATGGTTATATATGTTGCTATTAGAACTATATATGTCCTAACATGTGGCTAAATGTGAGAAACTAAGTAAATTGAACTTGAAAGACCAAAATCGGCCCGAAATGGCCTTCATTTACCCAAAATGGGTTTCAAAGCATGAAAAATGATTTTTATTGACTCTAATGGTTATATATGTTGCTATTAGAACTATATATGTCCTAACATGTGGCTAAATGTGGGAAACTAAGTAAATTGAACTTGAAAGGCCAAAATCGGTCCGAAATGGCCTTCATTTACCCAAAATGGGTTTCAAAGCATGTGAATGGATTTTAGTTGACTCTAATAGTTGTATATGTTGTTATTAGAGCTATATATGTCCTAACATGTGGCTAAATGTGGGAAACTAAGTACATTGAACATGAAAAGCAAAAATCGGCCCGAAATGGCCTTCATTTACCCAAAATTGGGTTTCAAAGCATGAAAAATGATTTTTATTGACTCTAATGGTTATATATGTTGCTATTAGAACTATATATGTCCTAACATGTGGCTAAATGTGGGAAACTAAGTAAATTGAACTTGAAAGGCCAAAATCGGTCCAAATGGCCTTCATTTACCCAAAATGGGTTTCAAAGCATGTGAATGAATTTTACTTGACTCTAATAGTAGTATATGTTGTTATTAGAGCTATATATGTCCTAACATGTGGCTAAATGTGGGAAACTAAGTACATTGAACATGAAAAGCAAAAATCGGCCCGAAATGGCCTTCATTTACCCAAATTGGGTTTCAAAGCATGAAAAATGATTTTTCTTGACTCTAATGGTTGTATATGTTGCTATTAGAACTATATATGTCCTAACATGTGGCTAAATGTGGGAAACTAAGTAAATTGAACTTGAAAGGCCAAAATCGGCCCGAAATGGCCTTCATTTACCCAAAATGGGTTTCAAAGCATGAAAAATGATTTTTCTTGACTCTAATGGTTATATATGTTGCTATTAGAACTATATATGTCCTAACATGTGGCTAAATGTGGGAAACTAAGTAAATTGAACATGAAAGGCCAAAATCGGCCCGAAATGGCCTTCATTTACCCAAAATGGGTTTCAAAGCATGTGAATGGATTTTAGTTGACTCTAATGGTTGTATATGTTGTTATTAGAGCTATATATGTCCTAACATGTGGCTAAATGCGGGAAACTAAGTACATTGAACATGAAAAGCAAAAATCGGTCCGAAATGGCCTTCATTTACCCAAAATGGGTTTCAAAGCATGAAAAATGATTTTTCTTGACTCTAATGGTTATATATGTTGCTATTAGAACTATATATGTCCTAACATGTGGCTAAATGTGGGAAACTAAGTAAATTGAACTTGAAAGGCCAAAATCGGTCCAAATGGCCTTCATTTACCCAAAATGGGTTTCAAAGCATGTGAATGAATTTTACTTGACTCTAATAGTAGTATATGTTGTTATTAGAGCTATATATGTCCTAACATGTGGCTAAATGCGGGAAACTAAGTACATTGAACATGAAAAGCAAAAATCGGCCCGAAATGGCCTTCATTTACCCAAATTGGGTTTCAAAGCATGAAAAATAATTTTTCTTGACTCTAATGGTTATATATGTTGCTATTAGAACTATATATGTCCTAACATGTGGCTAAATGTGGGAAACTAAGTAAATTGAACTTGAAAGGTCAAAATAGTTTCGAAATGGCCTTCATTTACCCAAAATGAGTTTCATCTACCCAAAATGGGTTTCAAAGCATGTGAATGGATTTTAGTTGACTCTAATGGTTGTATATGTTGTTATTAGAGCTATATATGTCCTAACATGTGGCTAAATGCGGGAAACTAAGTACATTGAACATGAAAAGCAAAAATCGGCCCGAAATGGCCTTCATTTACCCAAATTGGGTTTCAAAGCATGAAAAATAATTTTTATTGACTCTAATGGTTATATATGTTGCTATTAGAACTATATATGTCCTAACATGTGGCTAAATGTGAGAAACTAAGTAAATTGAACTTGAAAGACCAAAATCGGCCCGAAATGGCCTTCATTTACCCAAAATGGGTTTCAAAGCATGAAAAATGATTTTTCTTGACTCTAATGGTTATATATGTTGCTATTAGAACTATATATGTCCTAACATGTGGCTAAATGTTGGAAACTAAGTTAATTGAACTTGAAAGGCCAAAATCGGCCTGAAATGACCTTCATTTACCCAAAATGGGTTTCAATGCATGTGAATGGATTTTAGTTGACTCTAATAGTTGTATATGTTGTTATTAGAGCTATATATGTCCTAACATGTGGCTAAATTCGGGAAACTAAGTACATTGAACATGAAAAGCAAAAATCGGCCCGAAATGGCCTTCATTTACCCAAAATGGGTTTCAATGCATGAAAAATGATTTTTCTTGACTCTAATGGTTATATATATTGCTATTAGAACTACATATGTCCTAACATGTGGCTAAATGTGGGAAACTAAGTAAATTGAACTTGAAAGGCCAAAATCGGTCCAAATGGCCTTCATTTACCCAAAATGGGTTTCAAAGCATGTGAATGGATTTTAGTTGACTCTAATGGTTGTATATGTTGTTATTAGAGCTATATATGTCCTAACATGTGGCTAAATGTGGGAAACTAAGTACATTGAACATGAAAAGCAAAAATCGGCCCGAAATGGCCTTCATTTACCCAAAATGGGTTTCAAAGCATGAAAAATGGATTTTTCTTGACTCTAATGGTTGTATATGTTGCTATTAGAACTATATATGTCCTAACATGTGGCTAAATGTGAGAAACTAAGTAAATTGAACTTGAAAGACCAAAATCGGCCCGAAATGGCCTTCATTTACCCAAATTGGGTTTCAAAGCATGAAAAATGATTTTTCTTGACTCTAATGGTTATATATGTTGCTATTAGAACTATATATGTCCTAACATGTGGCTAAATGTGGGAAACTAAGTAAATTGAACTTGAAAGGCCAAAATCGGCCCGAAATGACCTTCATTTACCCAAAATGGGTTTCAAAGCATGTGAATGGATTTTAGTTGACTCTAATGGTTGTATATGTTGTTATTAGAGCTATATATGTCCTAACATGTGGCTAAATGTGGGAAACTAAGTACATTGAACATGAAAAGCAAAAATCGGCCCGAAATGGCCTTCATTTACCCAAAATGGGTTTCAAAGCATGAAAAATGATTTTTCTTGACTCTAATGGTTATATATGTTGCTATTAGAACTATATATGTCCTAACATGTGGCTAAATGTGGGAAACTAAGTAAATTGAACTTGAAAGGCCAAAATCGGACCGAAATGGCCTTCATTTACCCAAAATGGGTTTCAAAGCATGTGAATGGATTTTAGTTGACTCTAATGGGTGTATATGTTGTTATTAGAGCTATATATGTCCTAACATGTGGCTAAATGCGGGAAACTAAGTACATTGAACATGAAAAGCAAAAATCGGCCCGAAATGGCCTTCATTTACCCAAATTGGGTTTCAAAGCATGAAAAATGATTTTTCTTGACTCTAATGGTTATATATGTTGCTATTAGAACTATATATGTCCTAAGATGTGGCTAAATGTGGGAAACTAAGTAAATTGAACTTGAAAAGTCAAAATAGTTTCGAAATGGCCTTCATTTACCCAAAATGAGTTTCATCTACCCAAAATGGGTTTCAAAGCATGTGAATGGATTTTAGTTGACTCTAATGGTTGTATATGTTGTTATTAGAGCTATATATGTCCTAACATGTGGCTAAATGCGGGAAACTAAGTACATTGAACATGAAAAGCAAAAATCGGCCCGAAATGGCCTTCATTTACCCAAATTGGGTTTCAAAGCATGAAAAATGATTTTTTTATTGACTCTAATGGTTATATATGTTGCTATTAGAACTATATATGTCCTAACATGTGGCTAAATGTGGGAAACTAAGTAAATTGAACTTGAAAGGCCAAAATCGGCCAGAAATGACCTTCATTTACCCAAAATGGGTTTCAAAGCATGTGAATGGATTTTAGTTGACTCTAATGGTTGTATATGTTGTTATTAGAGCTATATATGTCCTAACATGTGGCTAAATGCGGGAAACTAAGTACATTGAACATGAAAAGCAAAAATCGGTCCGAAATGGCCTTCATTTACCCAAAATGGGTTTCAAAGCATGAAAAATGATTTTTCTTGACTCTAATGGTTATATATGTTGCTATTAGAACTATATATGTCCTAACATGTGGCTAAATGTGGGAAACTAAGTAAATTGAACTTGAAAGGCCAAAATCGGTCCGAAACGACCTTCATTTACCCAAAATGGGTTTCAAAGCATGTGAATGGATTTTACTTGACTCTAATAGTAGTATATGTTGTTATTAGAGCTATATATGTCCTAACATGTGGCTAAATGTGGGAAACTAAGTAAATTGAACTTGAAAGGCCAAAATTCGGCCCGAAATGGCCTTCATTTACCCAAAATGGGTTTCAAAGCATGTGAATGGATTTTTGTTGACTCTAATGGGTGTATATGTTGTTATTAGAGCTATATATGTCCTAACATGTGGCTAAATGCGGGAAACTAAGTACATTGAACATGAAAAGCAAAAATCGGCCCGAAATGGCCTTCATTTACCCAAATTGGGTTTCAAAGCATGAAAAATGATTTTTCTTGACTCTAATGGTTATATATGTTGCTATTAGAACTATATATGTCCTAACATGTGGCTAAATGTTGGAAACTAAGTTAATTGAACTTGAAAGGCCAAAATCGACCTGAAATGATCTTCATTTGCCCAAAATGGGTTTCAATGCATGTGAATGGATTTTAGTTGACTCTAATAGTTGTATATGTTGTTATTAGAGCTATATATGTCCTAACATGTGGCTAAATGCGGGAAACTAAGTACATTGAACATGAAAAGCAAAAATCGGCCCGAAATGGCCTTCATTTACCCAAATTGGGTTTCAAAGCATGAAAAATAATTTTTATTGACTCTAATGGTTATATATGTTGCTATTAGAACTATATATGTCCAAGCATGTGGCTAAATGTGAGAAACTAAGTAAATTGAACTTGAAAGACCAAAATCGGCCCGAAATGGCCTTCATTTACCCAAAATGGGTTTCAAAGCATGAAAAATGATTTTTCTTGACTCTAATGGTTATATATGTTGCTATTAGAACTATATATGTCCTAACATGTGGCTAAATGTTGGAAACTAAGTTAATTGAACTTGAAAGGCCAAAATCGACCTGAAATGACCTTCATTTACCCAAAATGGGTTTCAAAGCATGTGAATGGATTTTAGTTGACTCTAATAGTTGTATATGTTGTTATTAGAGCTATATATGTCCTAACATGTGGCTAAATGCGGGAAACTAAGTACATTGAACATGAAAAGCAAAAATCGGCCCGAAATGGCCTTCATTTACCCAAATTGGGTTTCAAAGCATGAAAAATGATTTTTATTGACTCTTATGGCTATATATATTGCTATTAGAACTACAAATGTCCTAACATGTGGCTAAATGTGGGAAATTATGTAAATTGAACTTGAAAGGCCAAAATCGGTCCAAATGGCCTTCATTTACCCAAAATGGGTTTCAAAGCATGGGAATGAATTTTACTTGACTCTAATAGTAGTATATATTGTTATTAGAGCTATATATGTCCTAACATGTGGCTAAATGTGGGAAACTAAGTAAATTGAACATGAAAAGCCAAAATCGGCCCGAAATGGCCTTCATTTACCCAAAATGGGTTTCAAAGCATGAAAAATGATTTTTCTTGACTCTAATGGTTATATATGTTGCTATTAGAACTATATATGTCCTAACATGTGGCTAAATGTGGGAAACTAAGTAAATTGAACATGAAAGGCCAAAATCGGCCCGAAATGACCTTCATTTACCCAAAATGGGTTTCAAAGCATGTGAATGGATTTTAGTTGACTCTAATGGTTGTATATGTTGTTATTAGAGCTATATATGTCCTAACATGTGGCTAAATGCGGGAAACTAAGTACATTGAACATGAAAAGCAAAAATCGGTCCGAAATGGCCTTCATTTACCCAAAATGGGTTTCAAAGCATGAAAAATGATTTTTCTTGACTCTAATGGTTATATATGTTGCTATTAGAACTATATATGTCCTAACATGTGGCTAAATGTGGGAAACTAAGTAAATTGAACTTGAAAGACCAAAATCGGTCCAAATGGCCTTCATTTACCCAAAATGGGTTTCAAAGCATGTGAATGGATTTTACGTGACTCTAATAGTAGTATATGTTGTTATTAGAGCTATATATGTCCTAACATGTGGCTAAATGTTGGATACTAAGTAAATTGAACTTGAAAGTCCAAAATCGGCCTGAAATGGCCTTCATTTACCCAAAATGGGTTTCAAAGCATGTGAATGGATTTTAGTTGACTCTAATGGGTGTATATGTTGTTATTAGAGCTATATATGTCCTAACATGTGGCTAAATGCGGGAAACTAAGTACATTGAACATGAAAAGCAAAAATCGGCCCGAAATGGCCTTCATTTACCCAAATTGGGTTTCAAAGCATGAAAAATGATTTTTCTTGACTCTAATGGTTATATATGTTGCTATTAGAACTATATATGTCCTAACATGTGGCTAAATGTGGGAAAATAAGTAAATTGAACTTGAAAGGTCAAAATAGTTTCGAAATGGCCTTCATTTACCCAAAATGAGTTTCATCTACCCAAAATGGGTTTCAAAGCATGTGAATGGATTTTAGTTGACTCTAATGGTTGTATATGTTGTTATTAGAGCTATATATGTCCTAACATGTGGCTAAATGCGGGAAACTAAGTACATTGAACATGAAAAGCAAAAATCGGCCCGAAATGGCCTTCATTTACCCAAATTGGGTTTCAAAACATGAAAAATAATTTTTATTGACTCTAATGGTTATATATGTTGCTATTAGAACTATATATGTCCTAACATGTGGCTAAATGTGAGAAACTAAGTAAATTGAACTTGAAAGACCAAAATCGGCCCGAAATGGCCTTCATTTACCCAAAATGGGTTTCAAAGCATGAAAAATGATTTTTCTTGACTCTAATGGTTATATATGTTGCTATTAGAACTATATATGTCCTAACATGTGGCTAAATGTTGGAAACTAAGTTAATTGAACTTGAAAGGCCAAAATCGGCCTGAAATGACCTTCATTTACCCAAAATGGGTTTCAAAGCATGTGAATGGATTTTAGTTGACTCTAATAGTTGTATATGTTGTTATTAGAGCTATATATGTCCTAACATGTGGCTAAATGCGGGAAACTAAGTACATTGAACATGAAAAGCAAAAATCGGCCCGAAATGGCCTTCATTTACCCAAAATGGGTTTCAAAGCATGAAAAATGATTTTTCTTGACTCTAATGGTTATATATGTTGCTATTAGAACTATATATGTCCTAACATGTGGCTAAATGTGGGAAACTAAGTAAATTGAACTTGAAAGGCCAAAATCGGCCCGAAATGACCTTCATTTACCCAAAATGGGTTTCAAAGCATGTGAATGGATTTTAGTTGACTCTAATGGTTGTATATGTTGTTATTAGAGCTATATATGTCCTAACATGTGGCTAAATGCGGGAAACTAAGTACATTGAACATGAAAAGCAAAAATCGGCCCGAAATGGCCTTCATTTACCCAAATTGGGTTTCAAAGCATGAAAAATGATTTTTCTTGACTCTAATGGTTATATATGTTGCTATTAGAACTATATATGTCCTAACATGTGGCTAAATGTTGGAAACTAAGTAAATTGAACTTGAAAGGCCAAAATCGGCCCGAAATGACCTTCATTTACCCAAAATGGGTTTCAAAGCATGTGAATGGATTTTAGTTGACTCTAATGGTTGTATATGTTGTTATTAGAGCTATATATGTCCTAACATGTGGCTAAATGTGGGAAACTAAGTAAATTGAACTTGAAAGGCCAAAATCGGTCCAAATGGCCTTCATTTACCCAAAATGGGTTTCAAAGCATGTGAATGGATTTTACTTGACTCTAATGGTTGTATATGTTGTTATTAGAGCTATATATGTCCTAACATGTGGCTAAATGTGGGAAACTAAGTACATTGAACATGAAAAGCAAAAATCGGCCCGAAATGGCCTTCATTTACCCAAATTGGGTTTCAAAGCATGAAAAATGATTTTTCTTGACTCTAATGGTTATATATGTTGCTATTAGAACTATATATGTCCTAACATGTGGCTAAATGTGGGAAACTAAGTAAATTGAACTTGAAAGGCCAAAATCGGCCCGAAATGACCTTCATTTACCCAAAATGGGTTTCAAAGCATGTGAATGGATTTTAGTTGACTCTAATGGTTGTATATGTTGTTATTAGAGCTATATATGTCCTAACATGTGGCTAAATGCGGGAAACTAAGTACATTGAACATGAAAAGCAAAAATCGGTCCGAAATGGCCTTCATTTACCCAAAATGGGTTTCAAAGCATGAAAAATGATTTTTTTGACTCTAATGGTTATATATGTTGCTATTAGAACTATATATGTCCTAACATGTGGCTAAATGTGGGAAACTAAGTAAATTGAACTTGAAAGGCCAAAATCGGTCCAAATGGCCTTCATTTACCCAAAATGGGTTTCAAAGATTGTGAATGGATTTTACTTGACTCTAATAGTAGTATATGTTGTTATTAGAGCTATATATGTCCTAACATGTGGCTAAATGTGGGAAACTAAGTAAATTGAACTTGAAAGGCCAAATTCGGCCCGAAATGGCCTTCATTTACCCAAAATGGGTTTCAAAGCATGTGAATGGATTTTAGTTGACTCTAATGGGTGTATATGTTGTTATTAGAGCTATATATGTCCTATCATGTGGCTAAATGCGGGAAACTAAGTACATTGAACATGAAAAGCAAAAATCGGCCCGAAATGGCCTTCATTTACCCAAATTGGGTTTCAAAGCATGAAAAATGATTTTTCTTGACTCTAATGGTTATATATGTTGCTATTAGAACTATATATGTCCTAACATGTGGCTAAATGTGGGAAAATAAGTAAATTGAACTTGAAAGGTCAAAATAGTTTCGAAATGGCCTTCATTTACCCAAAATGAGTTTCATCTACCCAAAATGGGTTTCAAAGCATGTGAATGGATTTTAGTTGACTCTAATGGTTGTATATGTTGTTATTAGAGCTATATATGTCCTAACATGTGGCAAAATGCGGGAAACTAAGTACATTGAACATGAAAAGCAAAAATCGGCCCGAAATGGCCTTCATTTACCCAAATTGGGTTTCAAAGCATGAAAAATAATTTTTATTGACTCTAATGGTTATATATGTTGCTATTAGAACTATATATGTCCTAACATGTGGCTAAATGTGAGAAACTAAGTAAATTGAACTTGAAAGACCAAAATCGGCCCGAAATGGCCTTCATTTACCCAAAATGGGTTTCAAAGCATGAAAAATGATTTTTCTTGACTCTAATGGTTATATATGTTGCTATTAGAACTATATATGTCCTAACATGTGGCTAAATGTTGGAAACTAAGTTAATTGAACTTGAAAGGCCAAAATCGGCCTGAAATGACCTTCATTTACCCAAAATGGGTTTCAAAGCATGTGAATGGATTTTAGTTGACTCTAATGGTTGTATATGTTGTTATTAGAGCTATATATGTCCTAACATGTGGCTAAATGCGGGAAACTAAGTACATTGAACATGAAAAGCAAAAATCGGCCCGAAATGGCCTTCATTTACCCAAAATGGGTTTCAAAGCATGAAAAATGATTTTTCTTGACTCTAATGGTTATATATGTTGCTATTAGAACTATATATGTCCTAACATGTGGCTAAATGTGGGAAACTAAGTAAATTGAACTTGAAAGGCCAAAATCGGCCAGAAATGACCTTCATTTACCCAAAATGGGTTTCAAAGCATGTGAATGGATTTTAGTTGACTCTAATAGTTGTATATGTTGTTATTAGAGCTATATATGTCCTAACATGTGGCTAAATGCGGGAAACTAAGTACATTGAACATGAAAAGCAAAAATCGGCCCGAAATGGCCTTCATTTACCCAAAATGGGTTTCAAAGCATGAAAAATGATTTTTCTTGACTCTAATGGTTATATATGTTGCTATTAGAACTATATATGTCCTAACATGTGGCTAAATGTGGGAAACTAAATAAATTGAACTTGAAAGGCCAAAATCGATCCGAAATGGCCTTCAT
Source organism: Beta corolliflora (assembly GCA_947648045.1). Taxonomy (NCBI): domain Eukaryota; kingdom Viridiplantae; phylum Streptophyta; class Magnoliopsida; order Caryophyllales; family Amaranthaceae; genus Beta; species Beta corolliflora. The sequence goes on along the minus strand of CANSZD010002941.1, from coordinate 190,454 downwards.
TTACCCAAAATGGGTTTCAAAGCATGTGAATGGATTTTAGTTGACTCTAATGGTTGTATATGTTGTTATTAGAACTATATATGTCCTAACATGTGGCTAAATGCGGGAAACTAAGTACATTGAACATGAAAAGCAAAAATCGGCCCGAAATGGCCTTCATTTACCCAAATTGGGTTTCAAAGCATGAAAAATGATTTTTATTGACTCTAATGGTTATATATGTTGCTATTAGAACTATATATGTCCTAACATGTGGCTAAATGTGAGAAACTAAGTAAATTGAACTTGAAAGACCAAAATCGGCCCGAAATGGCCTTCATTTACCCAAAATGGGTTTCAAAGCATGAAAAATGATTTTTATTGACTCTAATGGTTATATATGTTGCTATTAGAACTATATATGTCCTAACATGTGGCTAAATGTGGGAAACTAAGTAAATTAAACTTGAAAGGCCAAAATCGGCCAGAAATGACCTTCATTTACCCAAAATGGGTTTCAAAGCATGTGAATGGATTTTAGTTGACTCTAATGGTTGTATATGTTGTTATTAGAGCTATATATGTCCTAACATGTGGCTAAATGCGGGAAACTAAGTACATTGAACATGAAAAGCAAAAATCGGCCCGAAATGGCCTTCATTTACCCAAAATGGGTTTCAAAGCATGAAAAATGATTTTTCTTGACTCTAATGGTTATATATGTTGCTATTAGAACTATATATGTCCTAACATGTGGCTAAATGTGGGAAACTAAGTAAATTGAACTTGAAAGACCAAAATCGGCCCGAAATGACCTTCATTTACCCAAAATGGGTTTCAAAGCATGTGAATGGATTTTAGTTGACTCTAATGGTTGTATATGTTGTTATAAGAGCTATATATGTCCTAACATGTGGCTAAATGCGGGAAACTAAGTACATTGAACATGAAAAGCAAAAATCGGCCCGAAATGGCCTTCATTTACCCAAAATGGGTTTCAAAGCATGAAAAATGATTTTTCTTGACTCTAATGGTTATATATATTGCTATTAGAACTACATATGTCCTAACATGTGGCTAAATGTGGGAAACTAAGTAAATTGAACTTGAAAGGCCAAAATCGGTCCAAATGGCCTTCATTTACCCAAAATGGGTTTCAAAGCATGTGAATGAATTTTACTTGACTCTAATAGTAGTATATATTGTTATTAGAGCTATATATGTCCTAACATGTGGCTAAATGTGGGAAACTAAGTACATTGAACATGAAAAGCAAAAATCGGCCCGAAATGGCCTTCATTTACCCAAAATGGGTTTCAAAGCATGAAAAATGGATTTTACTTGACTCTAATGGTTATATATGTTGCTATTAGAACTATATATGTCCTAACATGTGGCTAAATGTGGGAAACTAAGTAAATTGAACTTGAAAGAACAAAATCGGCCCGAAATGGCATTCATTTACCCGAAATGGTTTTCAAAGCATGAAAAATGATTTTTCTTGACTCTAATGGTTATATATGTTTTTATTAGATCTATATATGTCCTAACATGTGGCTAAATGTGGGAAACTAAGTAAATTGAACTTGAAAGGCCAAAATCGGCCCGAAATGACCTTCATTTACCCAAAATGGGTTTCAAAGCATGTGAATGGATTTTAGTTGACTCTAATGGTTGTATATGTTGTTATTAGAGCTATATATGTCCTAACATGTGGCTAAATGCGGGAAACTAAGTACATTGAACATGAAAAGCAAAAATCGGTCCGAAATGGCCTTCATTTACCCAAAATGGGTTTCAAAGCATGAAAAATGATTTTTCTTGACTCTAATGGTTATATATGTTGCTATTAGAACTATATATGTCCTAACATGTGGCTAAATGTGGGAAACTAAGTAAATTGAACTTGAAAGGCCAAAATCGGCCCGAAATGACCTTCATTTACCCAAAATGGGTTTCAAAGCATGTGAATGGATTTTAGTTGACTCTAATGGTTGTATATGTTGTTATTAGAGCTATATATGTCCTAACATGTGGCTAAATGCGGGAAACTAAGTACATTGAACATGAAAAGCAAAAATCGGCCCGAAATGGCCTTCATTTACCCAAAATGGGTTTCAAAGCATGAAAAATGATTTTTCTTGACTCTAATGGTTATATATGTTGCTATTAGAACTATATATGTCCTAACATGTGGCTAAATGTGGGAAAATAAGTAAATTGAACTTGAAAGGTCAAAATAGTTTCGAAATGGCCTTCATTTACCCAAAATGAGTTTCATCTACCCAAAATGGGTTTCAAAGCATGTGAATGGATTTTAGTTGACTCTAATGGTTGTATATGTTGTTATTAGAGCTATATATGTCCTAACATGTGGCTAAATGCGGGAAACTAAGTACATTGAACATGAAAAGCAAAAATCGGCCCGAAATGGCCTTCATTTACCCAAATTGGGTTTCAAAGCATGAAAAATGATTTTTCTTGACTCTAATGGTTATATATGTTGCTATTAGAACTATATATGTCCTAACATGTGGCTAAATGTGGGAAAATAAGTAAATTGAACTTGAAAGGTCAAAATAGTTTCGAAATGGCCTTCATTTACCCAAAATGAGTTTCATCTACCCAAAATGGGTTTCAAAGCATGTGAATGGATTTTAGTTGACTCTAATGGTTGTATATGTTGTTATTAGAGCTATATATGTCCTAACATGTGGCTAAATGCGGGAAACTAAGTACATTGAACATGAAAAGCAAAAATCGGCCCGAAATGGCCTTCATTTACCCAAATTGGGTTTCAAAGCATGAAAAATAATTTTTATTGACTCTAATGGTTATATATGTTGCTATTAGAACTATATATGTCCTAACATGTGGCTAAATGTGAGAAACTAAGTAAATTGAACTTGAAAGACCAAAATCGGCCCGAAATGGCCTTCATTTACCCAAAATGGGTTTCAAAGCATGAAAAATGATTTTTCTTGACTCTAATGGTTATATATGTTGCTATTAGAACTATATATGTCCTAACATGTGGCTAAATGTTGGAAACTAAGTTAATTGAACTTGAAAGGCCAAAATCGGCCTGAAATGACCTTCATTTACCCAAAATGGGTTTCAAAGCATGTGAATGGATTTTAGTTGACTCTAATAGTTGTATATGTTGTTATTAGAGCTATATATGTCCTAACATGTGGCTAAATGCGGGAAACTAAGTACATTGAACATGAAAAGCAAAAATCGGCCCGAAATGGCCTTCATTTACCCAAAATGGGTTTCAATGCATGAAAAGTGATTTTTCTTGACTCTAATGGTTATATATATTGCTATTAGAACTACATATGTCCTAACATGTGGCTAAATGTGGGAAACTAAGTAAATTGAACTTGAAAGGCCAAAATCGGTCCAAATGGCCTTCATTTACCCAAAATGGGTTTCAAAGCATGTGAATGAATTTTACTTGACTCTAATAGTAGTATATGTTGTTATTAGAGCTATATATGTCCTAACATGTGGCTAAATGCGGGAAACTAAGTACATTGAACATGAAAAGCAAAAATCGGCCCGAAATGGCCTTCATTTACCCAAATTGGGTTTCAAAGCATGAAAAATAATTTTTATTGACTCTAATGGTTATATATGTTGCTATTAGAACTATATATGTCCAAACATGTGGCTAAATGTGAGAAACTAAGTAAATTGAACTTGAAAGACCAAAATCGGCCCGAAATGGCCTTCATTTACCCAAAATGGGTTTCAATGCATGAAAAATGATTTTTCTTGACTCTAATGGTTATATATGTTGCTATTAGAACTATATATGTCCTAACATGTGGCTAAATGTTGGAAACTAAATTAATTGAACTTGAAAGGCCAAAATCGGCCTAAAATGACCTTTATTAACCCAAAATGGGTTTCAAAGCATGTGAATGGATTTTAGTTGACTCTAATTGTTGTATATGTTGTTATTAGAGCTATATATGTCCTAACATGTGGCAAAATGCGGGAAACTAAGTACATTGAACATGAAAAGCAAAAATCGGCCCGAAATGGCCTTCATTTACCCAAAATGGGTTTCAATGCATGAAAAATGATTTTTCTTGACTCTAATGGTTATATATATTGCTATTAGAACTACATATATCCTAACATGTGGCTAAATGTGGGAAACTAAGTAAATTGAACTTGAAAGACCAAAATCGGCCCGAAATGGCCTTCATTTACCCAAAATGGGTTTCAAAGCATGAAAAATGATTTTTCTTGACTTTTATGGTTATATATGTTGCTATTAGAACTATATATGTCCTAACATGTGGCTAAATGTTGGAAACTAAGTTAATTGAAGTTGAAAGACCAAAATCGGCCTGAAATGACCTTCATTTACCCAAAATGGGTTTCAAAGCATGTGAATGGATTTTAGTTGACTCTAATGGTTGTATATGTTGTTATTAGAGCTATATATGTCCTAACATGTGGCTAAATGCGGGAAACTAAGTACATTGAACATGAAAAGCAAAAATCGGCCCGAAATGGCCTTCATTTACCCAAAATGGGTTTCAAAGCATGAAAAATGATTTTTCTTGACTCTAATGGTTATATATGTTGCTATTAGAACTATATATGTCCTAACATGTGGCTAAATGTTGGAAACTAAGTTAATTGAACTTGAAAGGCCAAAATCGGCCTAAAATGACCTTCATTTACCCAAAATGGGTTTCAAAGCATGTGAATGGATTTTAGTTGACTCTAATAGTTGTATATGTTGTTATTAGAGCTATATATGTCCTAACATGTGGCTAAATGCGGGAAACTAAGTACATTGAACATGAAAAGCAAAAATCGGCCCGAAATGGCCTTCATTTACCCAAAATGGGTTTCAATGCATGAAAAATGATTTTTCTTGACTCTAATGGTTATATATATTGCTATTAGAACTACATATGTCCTAACATGTGGCTAAATGTGGGAAACTAAGTAAATTGAACTTGAAAGGCCAAAATCGGTCCAAATGGCCTTCATTTACCCAAAATGGGTTTCAAAGCATGTGAATGGATTTTACTTGACTCTAATAGTAGTATATGTTGTTATTAGAGCTATATATGTCCTAACATGTGGCTAAATGTGGGAAACTAAGTACATTGAACATGAAAAGCAAAAATCGGCCCGAAATGGCCTTCATTTACCCAAATTGGGTTTCAAAGCATGAAAAATGATTTTTCTTGACTCTAATGGTTATATATGTTGCTATTAGAACTATATATGTCCTAACATGTGGCTAAATGTGGGAAACTAAGTAAATTGAACTTGAAAGAACAAAATCGGCCCGAAATGGCCTTCATTTACCCAAAATGGGTTTCAAAGCATGAAAAATGATTTTTCTTGACTCTAATGGTTATATATGTTGCTATTAGAACTATATTTGTCCTAACATGTGGCTAAATGCTGGAAACTAAGTTAATTGAACTTGAAAGGCCAAAATCGGCCCGAAATGACCTTCATTTACCCAAAATGGGTTTCAAAGCATGTGAATGGATTTTAGTTGACTCTAATGGTTGTATATGTTGTTATTAGAGCTTTATATGTCCTAACATGTGGCTAAATGCGGGAAACTAAGTACATTGAACATGAAAAGCAAAAATCGGTCCGAAATGGCCTTCATTTACCCAAAATGGGTTTCAAAGCATGAAAAATGATTTTTCTTGACTCTAATGGTTATATATGTTGCTATTAGAACTATATATGTCCTAACATGTGGCTAAATGTGGGAAACTAAGTAAATTGAACTTGAAAGGCCAAAATCGGTCCAAATGGCCTTCATTTACCCAAAATGGGTTTCAAAGATTGTGAATGGATTTTACTTGACTCTAATAGTAGTATATGTTGTTATTAGAGCTATATATGTCCTAACATGTGGCTAAATGTGGGAAACTAAGTAAATTGAACTTGAAAGGCCAAATTCGGCCCGAAATGGCCTTCATTTACCCAAAAATGGGTTTCAAAACATGTGAATGGATTTTAGTTGACTCTGATGGGTGTATATGTTGTTATTAGAGCTATATATGTCCTATCATGTGGCTAAATGCGGGAAACTAAGTACATTGAACATGAAAAGCAAAAATCGGCCCGAAATGGCCTTCATATACCCAAATTGGGTTTCAAAGCATGAAAAATGATTTTTCTTGACTCTAATGGTTATATATGTTGCTATTAGAACTATATATGTCCTAACATGTGGCTAAATGTGGGAAAATAAGTAAATTGAACTTGAAAGGTCAAAATAGTTTCGAAATGGCCTTCATTTACCCAAAATGAGTTTCATCTACCCAAAATGGGTTTCAAAGCATGTGAATGGATTTTAGTTGACTCTAATGGTTGAATATGTTGTTATTAGAGCTATATATGTCCTAACATGTGGCAAAATGCGGGAAACTAAGTACATTGAACATGAAAAGCAAAAATCGGCCCGAAATGGCCTTCATTTACCCAAATTGGGTTTCAAAGCATGAAAAATAATTTTTATTGACTCTAATGGTTATATATGTTGCTATTAGAACTATATATGTCCTAACATGTGGCTAAATGTGAGAAACTAAGTAAATTGAACTTGAAAGACCAAAATCGGCCCGAAATGGCCTTCATTTACCCAAAATGGGTTTCAAAGCATGAAAAATGATTTTTCTTGACTCTAATGGTTATATATGTTGCTATTAGAACTATATATGTCCTAACATGTGGCTAAATGTTGGAAACTAAGTTAATTGAACTTGAAAGACCAAAATCGGCCTGAAATGACCTTCATTTACCCAAAATGGGTTTCAAAGCATGTGAATGGATTTTAGTTGACTCTAATGGTTGTATATGTTGTTATTAGAGCTATATATGTCCTAACATGTGGCTAAATGTGGGAAACTAAGTACATTGAACATGAAAAGCAAAAATCGGCCCGAAATGGCCTTCATTTACCCAAATTGGGTTTCAAAGCATGAAAAATGATTTTTCTTGACTCTAATGGTTATATATGTTGCTATTAGAACTATATATGTCCTAACATGTGGCTAAATGTGGGAAACTAAGTAAATTGAACTTGAAAGACCAAAATCGGCCCGAAATGGCCTTCATTTACCCAAAATGGGTTTCAAAGCATGAAAAATGATTTTTCTTGACTCTAATGGTTATATATGTTGCTATTAGAACTATATATGTCCTAACATGTGGCTAAATGTGGGAAACTAAGTAAATTGAACTTGAAAGGCCAAAATCGGTCCAAATGGCCTTCATTTACCCAAAATGGGTTTCAAAGCATGTGAATGGATTTTACTTGACTCTAATAGTTGTATATGTTGTTATTAGAGCTATATCTGTCCTAACATGTGGCTAAATGTTGGAAACTAAGTTAATTGAACTTGAAAGGCCAAAATCGGCCTGAAATGACCTTCATTTACCCAAAATGGGTTTCAAAGCATGTGAATGGATTTTAGTTGACTCTAATGGTTGTATATGTTGTTATTAGAGCTATATATGTCCTAAAATGTGGTAAATGCGGGAAACTAAGTACATTGAACATGAAAAGGAAAAATCGGCCTGAAATGGCCTTCATATACCCAAATTGGGTTTCAAAGCATGAAAAATGATTTTTCTTGACTCTAATGGTTATATATGTTGCTATTAGAACTATATATGTCCTAACATGTGGCTAAATGTGGGAAAATAAGTAAATTGAACTTGAAAGGTCAAAATAGTTTCGAAATGGCCTTCATTTACCCAAAATGAGTTTCATCTACCCAAAATGGGTTTCAAAGCATGTGAATGGATTTTAGTTGACTCTAATGGTTGTATATGTTGTTATTAGAGCTATATATGTCCAAACATGTGGCTAAATGTGGGAAACTAAGTACATTGAACATGAAAAGCAAAACTCGGCCCGAAATGGCCTTCATTTACCCAAATTGGGTTTCAAAGCATGAAAAATAATTTTTATTGACTCTAATGGTTATATATGTTGCTATTAGAACTATATATGTCCTAACATGTGGCTAAATGTGAGAAACTAAGTAAATTGAACTTGAAAGACCAAAATCGGCCCGAAATGGCCTTCATTTACCCAAAATGGGTTTCAAAGCATGAAAAATGATTTTTCTTGACTCTAATGGTTATATATGTTGCTATTAGAACTATATATGTCCTAACATGTGGCTAAATGTTGGAAACTAAGTTAATTGAACTTGAAAGGCCACAATCGGCCTGAAATGACCTTCATTTACCCAAAATGGGTTTCAAAGCATGTGAATGGATTTTAGTTGACTCTAATGGTTGTATATGTTCTTATTAGAGCTATATATGTCCTAACATGTGGCTAAATGTGGGAAACTAAGTACATTGAACATGAAAAGCAAAAATCGGACCGAAATGACCTTCATTTACCCAAAATGGGTTTCAAAGCATGAAAAATGATTTTTCTTGACTCTAATGGTTATATATGTTGCTATTAGAACTATATATGTCCTAACATGTGGCTAAATGTGGGAAACTAAGTAAATTGAACTTGAAAGGCCAAAATCGGTCCAAATGGCCTTCATTTACCCAAAATGGGTTTCAAAGATTGTGAATGGATTTTACTTGACTCTAATAGTAGTATATGTTGTTATTAGAGCTATATATGTCCTAACATGTGGCTAAATGTGGGAAACTAAGTAAATTGAACTTGAAAGGCCAAATTAGGCCCGAAATGGCCTTCATTTACCCAAAATGGGTTTCAAAGCATGTGAATGGATTTTAGTTGACTCTAATGGGTGTATATGTTGTTATTAGAGCTATATATGTCCTATCATGTGGCTAAATGCGCGAAACTAAGTACATTGAACATGAAAAGCAAAAATCGACCCGAAATGGCCTTCATATACCCAGATTGTGTTTCAAAGCATGAAAAAAGGATTTTTCTTGACTCTAATGGTTATATATGTTGCTATTAGAACTATATATGTCCTAACATGTGGCTAAATGTGGGAAAATAAGTAAATTGAACTTGAAAGGTCAAAATAGTTTCGAAATGGCCTTCATTTACCCAAAATGAGTTTCATCTACCCAAAATGGGTTTCAAAGCATATGAATGGATTTTAGTTGACTCTAATGGTTGAATATGTTGTTATTAGAGCTATATATGTCCTAACATGTGGCTAAATGCGGGAAACTAAGTACATTGAACATGAAAAGCAAAAATCGGCCCGAAATGACCTTCATTTACCCAAATTGGGTTTCAAAGCATGAAAAATAATTTTTATTGACTCTAATGGTTATATATGTTGCTATTAGAACTATATATGTCCTAACATGTGGCTAAATGTGGGAAAATAAGTAAATTGAACTTGAAAGGTCAAAATAGTTTCGAAATGGCCTTCATTTACCCAAAATGAGTTTCATCTACCCAAAATGGGTTTCAAAGCATGTGAATGGATTTTAGTTGACTCTAATGGTTGTATATGTTGTTATTAGAGCTATATATGTCCTAACATGTGGCTAAATGCGGGAAACTAAGTACATTGAACATGAAAAGCAAAAATCGGCCCGAAATGACCTTCATTTACCCAAATTGGGTTTCAAAGCATGAAAAATAATTTTTATTGACTCTAATGGTTATATATGTTGCTATTAGAACTATATATGTCCTAACATGTGGCTAAATGTGAGAAACTAAGTAAATTGAACTTGAAAGGCCAAAATCGGCCCGAAATGGCCTTCATTTACCCAAAATGGGTTTCAAAGCATGAAAAATGATTTTTCTTGACTCTAATGGTTATATATGTTGCTATTAGAACTATATATGTCCTAACATGTGGCTAAATGTGGGAAACTAAGTAAATTGAACTTGAAAGGCCAAAATCGGCCAGAAATGGCCTTCATTTACCCAAAATGGGTTTCAAAGCATGTGAATGGATTTTAGTTGACTCTAATGGGTGTATATGTTGTTATTAGAGCTATATATGTCCTAACATGTGGCTAAATGCGGGAAACTAAGTACATTGAACATGAAAAGCAAAAATCGGCCCGAAATGGCCTTCATATACCCAAATTGGGTTTCAGAGCATGACAAATGATTTTTCTTGACTCTAATGGTTATATATGTTGCTATTAGAACTATATATGTCCTAACATGTGGCTAAATGTGAGAAACTAAGTAAATTGAACTTGAAAGACCAAAATCGGCCCGAAATGGCCTTCATTTACCCAAAATGGGTTTCAAAGCATGAAAAATGATTTTTCTTGACTCTTATGGTTATATATGTTGCTATTAGAACTATATATGTCATAACATGTGGCTAAATGTGGGAAGCTAAGTAAATTGAACAAGAAAGGCCAAATTCGGCTCGAAATGGCCTTCATTTACCCAAAATGGGTTTCAAAGCATGTGAATGGATTTTAGTTGACTCTAATGGGTGTATATGTTGTTATTAGAGCTATATATGTCCTAACATGTGGCTAAATGCGGGAAACTAAGTACATTGAACATGAAAAGCAAAAATCGGTCCGAAATGGCCTTCATTTACCCAAAATGGGTTTCAAAGCATGAAAAATGATTTTTCTTGACTCTAATGGTTATATATGTTGCTATTAGAACTATATATGTCCTAACATGTGGCTAAATGTGGGAAACTAAGTAAATTGAACTTGAAAGGTCAAAATAGTTTCGAAATGGCCTTCATTTACCCAAAATGAGTTTCATCTACCCAAAATGGGTTTCAAAGCATGTGAATGGATTTTAGTTGACTCTAATGGTTGAATATGTTGTTATTAGAGCTATATATGTCCTAACATGTGGCAAAATGCGGGAAACTAAGTACATTGAACATGAAAAGCAAAAATCGGCCCGAAATGGCCTTCATTTACCCAAATTGGGTTTCAAAGCATGAAAAATAATTTTTATTGACTCTAATGGTTATATATGTTGCTATTAGAACTATATATGTCCTAACATGTGGCTAAATGTGAGAAACTAAGTAAATTGAACTTGAAAGACCAAAATCGGCCCGAAATGGCCTTCATTTACCCAAAATGGGTTTCAAAGCATGAAAAATGATTTTTCTTGACTCTAATGGTTATATATGTTGCTATTAGAACTATATATGTCCTAACATGTGGCTAAATGCGGGAAACTAAGTACATTGAACTTGAAAGGTCAAAATAGTTTCGAAATGGCCTTCATTTACCCAAAATGAGTTTCATCTACCTAAAATGGGTTTCAAAGCATGTGAATTGATTTTAGTTGACTCTAATGGTTCTATATGTTGTTATTAGAGCTATATATGTCCTAACATGTGGCAAAATGCGGGAAACTAAGTACATTGAACATGAAAAGCAAAAATCGGCCCGAAATGGCCTTCATTTACCCAAATTGGGTTTCAAAGCATGAAAAATAATTTTTATTGACTCTAATGGTTATATATGTTGCTATTAGAACTATATATGTCCTAACATGTGGCTAAATGTGAGAAACTAAGTAAATTGAACTTCAAAGCCCAAAATCGGCCCGAAATGGCCTTCATTTACCCAAAATGGGTTTCAAAGCATGAAAAATGATTTTTCTTGACTCTAATGGTTATATATGTTGCTATTAGAACTATATATGTCCTAACATGTGGCTAAATGTGGGAAACTAAGTAAATTGAACTTGAAAGGCCAAATTCGGCCCGAAATGGCCTTCATTTACCCAAAATGGGTTTCAAAGCATGTGAATGGATTTTAGTTGACTCTAATGGGTGTATATGTTGTTATTAGAGCTATATATGTCCTAACATGTGGCTAAATGCGGGAAACTAAGTACATTGAACATGAAAAGCAAAAATCGGCCCGAAATGGCCTTCATTTACCCAAATTGGGTTTCAAAGCATGAAAAATTATTTTTCTTGACTCTAATGGTTATATATGTTGCTATTAGAACTATATATGTCCTAACATGTGGCTAAATGTGGGAAAATAAGTTAATTGAACTTCAAAAAGGTCAAAATAGTTTCGAAATGGCCATCATTTACCCAAAATGAGTTTCATCTACCTAAAATGGGTTTCAAAGCATGTGAATTGATTTTAGTTGACTCTAATGGTTCTATATGTTGTTATTAGAGCTATATATGTCCTAACATGTGTTAAAATGCGGGAAACTAAGTACATTGAACATGAAAAGCAAAAATGGGCCCGAAATGACCTTCATTTACCCAAATTGGGTTTCAAAGCATGAAAAATAATTTTTATTGACTCTAATGGTTATATATGTTGCTATTAGAACTATATATGTCCTAACATGTGGCTAAATGTGGGAAAATAAGTAAATTGAACTTGAAAGGTCAAAATAGTTTCGAAAAGACCTTCATTTACCCAAAATGAGTTTCATCTACCCAAAATGGGTTTCAAAGCATGTAAATGGATTTTAGTTGGCTCTAATGACTGAATATGTTGTTATTAGAGCTATATATGTCCTAACATGTGGCTAAATGCGGGAAACTAAGTTCATTGAACATGAAAAGCAAAAATCGGTCCGAAATGGCCTTCATTTACCCAAAATGGGTTTCAAAGCATGAAAAATAATTTTTATTGACTCTAATGGTTAAATATGTTGCTAATAGAATTATATATGTCCTAACATGTGGCTAAATGTGGGAAACTAAGTAAATTGAACTTGAAAGGCCAAAATCGGTCCAAATGGCCTTCATTTACCCAAAATGGGTTTCAAAGCATGTGAATGGATTTTACTTGACTCTAATAGTAGTATATGTTGTTATTAGAGCTATATATGTCCTAACATGTGGCTAAATGGGGGAAACTAAGTAAATTGAACTTGAAAGGCCAAAATCGGCCCGAAATGGCCTTCATTTACCCAAAATGGGTTTCAAAGCATGTAAATGGATTTTAGTTGGCTCTAATGGCTGAATATGTTGTTATTAGAGCTATATATGTCCTAACATGTGGCTAAATGCGGGAAACTAAGTACATTGAACATGAAAAAGCAAAAATCGGTCCGAAATGGCCTTCATTTAACCAAAATGGGTTTCAAAGCATGAAAAATAATTTTTATTGACTCTAATGGTTATATATGTTGCTAATAGAATTATATATGTCCTAACATGTGGCTAAATGTGGGAAACTAAGTAAATTGAACTTGAAAGGCCAAAATCGGTCCAAATGGCCTTCATTTACCCAAAATGGGTTTCAAAGATTGTGAATGGATTTTACTTGACTCTAATAGTAGTATATGTTGTTATTAGAGCAATATATGTCCTATCATGTGGCTAAATGCTGGAAACTAAGTACATTGATCATGAAAAGCAAAGATCGGCCCGAAATGGCCTTCATATACCCAAATTGTGTTTCAAAGCATGAAAAATGATTTTTCTTGACTCTAATGGTTATATATGTTGCTATTAGAACTATATATGTCCTAACATGTGGCTAAATGTGGGAAAATAAGTAAATTATACTTGAAAGGTCAAAATAGTTTCGAAATGGCCTTCATTTACCCAAAATGAGTTTCATCTACCTAAAATGGGTTTCAAAGCATGTGAATGGATTTTAGTTGACTCTAATGGTTGAATATGTTGTTATTAGAGCTATATATGTCCTAACATGTGGCAAAATGCGGGAAACTAAGTACATTGAACATGAAAAGCAAAAATCGGCCCGAAATGGCCTTCATTTACCCAAATTGGGTTTCAAAGCATGAAAAATAATTTTTATTGACTCTAATGGTTAAATATGTTGCTATTAGAACTATATATGTCCTAACATGTGGCTAAATGTGGGAAACTAAGTAAATTGAACTTGAAAGGCCAAAATCGGTCCAAATGGCCTTCATTTACCCAAAATGGGTTTCAAAGAATGTGAATGGATTTTACTTGACTCTAATAGTAGTATATGTTGTTATTAGAGCTATATATGTCCTAACATGTGGCTAAATGTGGGAAACTAAGTAAATTGAACTTGAAAGGCCAAAATCGGCCCGAAATGGCCTTCATTTACCCAAAATGGGTTTCAAAGCATGTAAATGGATTTTAATTGACTCTAATGGCTGTATATGTTGTTATTAGAGCTATATATGTCCTAACATGTGGCTAAATGCGGGAAACTAAGTACATTGAACATGAAAAAGCAAAAATCGGCCCGAAATGGCCTTCATTTACCCAAAATGGGTTTCAAAGCATGAAAAATAATTTTTATTGACTCTAATGGTTATATATGTTGCTATTAGAACTATATATGTCCTAACATGTGGCTAAATGTGGGAAACTAAGTAAATTGAACTTGAAAGGCCAAAATCGGTCCAAATGGCCTTCATTTACCCAAAATGGGTTTCAAAGCATGTGAATGGATTTTACTTGACTCTAATAGTAGTATATGTTGTTATTAGAGCAATATATGTCCTAACATGTGGCTAAATGTGGGAAACTAAGTACATTGAACATGAAAAGCAAAAATCGGCCCGAAATGGCCTTCATATACCCAAATTGGGTTTCAAAGCATGAAAAATGATTTTTCTTGACTCTAATGGTTATATATGTTGCTATTAGAACTATATATGTCCTAACATGTGGCTAAATGTGGGAAAATAAGTAAATTGAACTTGAAAGGTCAAAATAGTTTCGAAATGGCCTTCATTTACCCAAAATGAGTTTCATCTACCCAAAATGGGTTTCAAAGCATGTGAATGGATTTTAGTTGACTCTAATGGTTGTATATGTTGTTATTAGAGCTATATATGTCCTAACATGTGGCAAAATGCGGGAAACTAAGTACATTGAACATGAAAAGCAAAAATCGGCCCGAAATGGCCTTCATTTACCCAAATTGGGTTTCAAAGCATGAAAAATAATTTTTATTGACTCTAATGGTTATATATGTTGCTATTAGAACTATATATGTCCTAACATGTGGCTAAATGTGAGAAACTAAGTAAATTGAACTTGAAAGACCAAAATCGGCCCGAAATGGCCTTCATTTACCCAAAATGGGTTTCAAAGCATGAAAAATGATTTTTCTTGACTCTAATGGTTATATATGTTGCTATTAGAACTATATATGTCCTAACATGTGGCTAAATGTGGGAAACTAAGTAAATTGAACTTGAAAGGCCAAAATCGGTCCAAATGGCCTTCATTTACCCAAAATGGGTTTCAAAGATTGTGAATGGATTTTACTTGACTCTAATAGTAGTATATGTTGTTATTAGAGCTATATATGTCCTAACATGTGGCTAAATGCGGGAAACTAAGTACATTGAACATGAAAAGCAAAAATCGGTCCGAAATGGCCTTCATTTACCCAAAATGGGTTTCAATGCATGAAAAATGATTTTTCTTGACTCTAATGGTTATATATATTGCTATTAGAACTTCATATGTCCTAACATGTGGCTAAATGTGGGAAACTAAGTAAATTGAACATGAAAAGCCAAAATCGGTCCGAAATGGCCTTCATTTACCTAAAATGGGTTTCAAAGCATGTGAATTGATTTTACTTGACTCTAATAGTTGTATATGTTGTTATTAGAGCTATATATGTCCCAACATGTGGCTAAATGTGGGAAGCTAAGTAAATTGAACATGAAAGGCCAAAATCGGTCCAAAAGGCCTTCATTTACCCAAAATGGGTTTCAAAGCATGTGAATGGATTTTACTTGACTCTAATGGTTGTATATGTTGTTATTAGAGCTATATATGTCCTAACATGTGGCTAAATGTGGGAAACTAAGTAAATTGAACATGAAAGGCCAAAATCGGCCCGAAATGGCCTTCATTTACCCAAAATGGGTTTCAAAGCATGTGAATGGATTTTAGTTGACTCTAATGGGTGTATATGTTGTTATTAGAGCTATATATGTCCTAACATGTGGCTAAATGCGGGAAACTAAGTACATTGAACATGAAAAGCAAAAATCGGCCCGAAATGGCCTTCATTTACCCAAATTGGGTTTCAAAGCATGAAAAATGATTTTTCTTGACTCTAATGGTTATATATGTTGCTATTAGAACTATATATGTCCTAACATGTGGCTAAATGTGGGAAACTAAGTAAATTGAACTTGAAAGGCCAAAATCGGTCCAAATGGCCTTCATTTACCCAAAATGGGTTTCAAAGATTGTGAATGGATTTTACTTGACTCTAATAGTAGTATATGTTGTTATTAGAGCTATATATGTCCTAACATGTGGCTAAATGCGGGAAACTAAGTACATTGAACATGAAAAGCAAAAATCGGCCCGAAATGGCCTTCATATACCCAAATTGGGTTTCAAAGCATGAAAAATGATTTTTCTTGACTCTAATGGTTATATATGTTGCTATTAGAACTATATATGTCCTAACATGTGGCTAAATGTGGGAAAATAAGTAAATTGAACTTGAAAGGTCAAAATAGTTTCGAAATGGCCTTCATTTACCCAAAATGAGTTTCATCTACCCAAAATGGGTTTCAAAGCATGTGAATGGATTTTAGTTGACTCTAATGGTTGTATATGTTGTTATTAGAGCTATATATGTCCTAACATGTGGCTAAATGCGGGAAACTAAGTACATTGAACATGAAAAGCAAAAATCGGCCCGAAATGGCCTTCATATACCCAAATTGGGTTTCAAAGCATGAAAAATGATTTTTCTTGACTCTAATGGTTATATATGTTGCTATTAGAACTATATATGTCCTAACATGTGGCTAAATGTGGGAAAATAAGTAAATTGAACTTGAAAGGTCAAAATAGTTTCGAAATGGCCTTCATTTACCCAAAATGAGTTTCATCTACCCAAAATGGGTTTCAAAGCATGTGAATGGATTTTAGTTGACTCTAATGGTTGTATATGTTGTTATTAGAGCTATATATGTCCTAACATGTGGCAAAATGCGGGAAACTAAGTACATTGAACATGAAAAGCAAAAATCGGCCCGAAATGGCCTTCATTTACCCAAATTGGGTTTCAAAGCATGAAAAATAATTTTTATTGACTCTAATGGTTATATATGTTGCTATTAGAACTATATATGTCCTAACATGTGGCTAAATGTGAGAAACTAAGTAAATTGAACTTGAAAGACCAAAATCGGCCCGAAATGGCCTTCATTTACCCAAAATGGGTTTCAAAGCATGAAAAATGATTTTTCTTGACTCTAATGGTTATATATGTTGCTATTAGAACTATATATGTCCTAACATGTGGCTAAATGTTGGAAACTAAGTTAATTGAACTTGAAAGGCCAAAATCGGCCTGAAATGACCTTCATTTACCCAAAATGGGTTTCAAAGCATGTGAATGGATTTTAGTTGACTCTAATAGTTGTATATGTTGTTATTAGAGCTATATATGTCCTAACATGTGGCTAAATACGGGAAACTAAGTACATTGAACATGAAAAGCAAAAATTGGCCCGAAATGGCCTTCATTTACCCAAAATGGGTTTCAATGAATGAAAAATGATTTTTCTTGACTCTAATGGTTATATATATTGCTATTAGAACTACATATGTCCTAACATGTGGCTAAATGTGGGAAACTAAGTAAATTGAACTTGAAAGGCCAAAATCGGTCCAAATGGCCTTCATTTACCCAAAATGGGTTTCAAAGCATGTGAATGGATTTTACTTGACTCTAATAGTAGTATATGTTGTTATTAGAGCTATATATGTCCCAACATGTGGCTAAATGTGGGAAACTAAGTAAATTGAACATGAAAGGCCAAAATCGGCCCAAAAGGCCTTCATTTACCCAAAATGGGTTTCAAAGCATGTGAATGGATTTTACTTGACTCTAATGGTTGTATATGTTGTTATTAGAGCTATATATGTCCTAACATGTGGCTAAATGTGGGAAACTAAGTAAATTGAACTTGAAAGGCCAAAATCGGCCCGAAATGGCCTTCATTTACCCAAAATGGGTTTTAAAGCATGTGAATGGATTTTAGTTGACTCTAATGGGTGTATATGTTGTTATTAGAGCTATATATGTCCTAACATGTGGCTAAATGCGGGAAACTAAGTACATTGAACATGAAAAGCAAAAATCGGCCCGAAATGGCCTTCATTTACCCAAATTGGGTTTCAAAGCATGAAAAATGATTTTTCTTGACTCTAATGGTTATATATGTTGCTATTAGAACTATATATGTCCTAACATGTGGCTAAATGTGGGAAAATAAATAAATTGAACTTGAAAGGTCAAAATAGTTTCGAAATGGCCTTCATTTACCCAAAATGAGTTTCATCTACCCAAAATGGGTTTCAAAGCATGTGAATGGATTTTAGTTGACTCTAATGGATGTATATGTTGTTATTAGAGCTATATATGTCCTAACATGTGGCTAAATGCGGGAAACTAAGTACATTGAACATGAAAAGCAAAAATCGGCCCGAAATGGCCTTCATTTACCCAAATTGGGTTTCAAAGCATGAAAAATAATTTTTATTGACTCTAATGGTTATATATGTTGCTATTAGAACTATATATGTCCTAACATGTGGCTAAATGTGGGAAAATATGAAAATTGAACTTGAAAGGTCAAAATAGTTTCGAAATGGCCTTCATTTACCCAAAATGAGTTTCATCTACCCAAAATGGGTTTCAAAGCATGTGAATGGATTTTAGTTGACTCTAATGGGTGTATATGTTGTTATTAGAGCTATATATGTCCTATCATGTGGCTAAATGCGGGAAACTAAGTACATTGAACATGAAAAGCAAAAATCGGCCCGAAATGGCCTTCATTTACCCAAATTGGGTTTCAAAGCATGAAAAATGATTTTTCTTGACTCTAATGGTTATATATGTTGCTATTAGAACTATATATGTCCTAACATGTGGCTAAATGTGGGAAAATATGTAAATTGAACTTGAAAGGTCAAAATAGTTTCGAAATGGCCTTCATTTACCCAAAATGAGTTTCATCTACCCAAAATGGGTTTCAAAGCATGTGAATGGATTTTAGTTGACTCTAATGGTTGTATATGTTGTTATTAGAGCTATATATGTCCTAAAATGTGGCAAAATGCGGGAAACTAAGTACATTGAACATGAAAAGCAAAAATCGGCCCGAAATGGCCTTCATTTACCCAAATTGGGTTTCAAAGCATGAAAAATAATTTTTATTGACTCTAATGGTTATATATGTTGCTATTAGAACTATATATGTCCTAACATGTGGCAAAATGTTGGAAACTAAGTTAATTGAACTTGAAAGGCTAAAATCGGCCTGAAATGACCTTCATTTACCCAATATGGGTTTCAAAGCATGTGAATGGATTTTAGTTGACTCTAATAGTTGTATATGTTGTTATTAGAGCTATATATGTCCTAACATGTGGCTAAATGCGGGAAACTAAGTACATTGAACATGAAAAGCAAAAATCGGCCCGAAATGGCCTTCATTTACCCAAATTGGGTTTCAAAGCATGAAAAATAATTTTTATTGACTCTAATGGTTATATATGTTGCTATTAGAACTATATATGTCCTAACATGTGGCTAAATGTTGGAAACTAAGTTAATTGAACTTGAAAGGCCAAAATCGGCCTGAAATGACCTTCATTTACCCAAAATGGGTTTCAAAGCATGTGAATGGATTTTAGTTGACTCTAATGGTTGTATATGTTGTTATTAGAGCTATATATGTCCTAACATGTGGCTAAATGCGGGAAACTAAGTACATTGAACATGAAAAGCAAAAATCGGCCCGAAATGGCCTTCATTTACCCAAATTGGGTTTTAAAGCATGAAAAATGATTTTTCTTGACTCTAATGGTTATATATGTTGCTATTAGAACTATATATGTCCGAACATGTGGCTAAATGTGGGAAAATATGTAAATTGAACTTAAAAGGTCAAAATAGTTTCGAAATGGCCTTCATTTACCCAAAATGAGTTTCTATACCCAAAATGGGTTTCAAAGCATGTGAATGGATTTTAGTTGACTCTAATGGTTGTATATGTTGTTATTAGAGCTATATATGTCCTAACATGTGGCAAAATGCGGGAAACTAAGTACATTGAACATGAAAAGCAAAAATCGGCCCGAAATGGCCTTCATTTACCCAAAATGGGTTTCAAAGCATGAAAAATAATTTTTCTTGACTCTAATGGTTATATATGTTGCTATTTGAACTATATATATGTCCTAACATGTGGCCAAATGTTGGAAACTAAGTTAATTGAACTTGAAAGGCCAAAATCGGCCTGAAATGACCTTCATTTACCCAAAATGGGTTTCAAAGCATGTGAATGGATTTTAGTTGACTCTAATAGTTGTATATGTTGTTATTAGAGCTATATATGTCCTAACATGTGGCTAAATGCGGGAAACTAAGTACATTGAACATGAAAAGCAAAAATCGGCCCGAAATGGCCTTCATTTACCCAAAATGGGTTTCAAAGCATGAAAAATGATTTTTCTTGACTCTAATGGTTATATATATTGCTATTAGAACTACATATATCCAAACATGTGGCTAAATGTTGGAAACTAAACCCATTGAACATGAAAAGCAAAAATCGGCCTGAAATGGCCTTCATTTACCCAAATTGGGTTTCAAAGCATGAAAAATGATTTTTCTTGACTCTAATGGTTATATATGTTGCTATTAGAACTATATATGTCCTAACATGTGGCTAAATGTGGGAAAATAAGTAAATTGAACTTGAAAGGTCAAAATAGTTTCGAAATGGCCTTCATTTACCCAAAATGAGTTTCATCTACCCAAAATGGGTTTCAAAGCATGTGAATGGATTTTAGTTGACTCTAATGGTTATATATGTTGTTATTAGAGCTATATATGTCCTAACATGTGGCTAAATGTGGGAAACTAAGTAAATTGAACTTGAAAAGCCAAAATCGGCCCGAAATGGCCTTCATTTACCCAAAATGGGTTTCAATGCATGAAAAATGATTTTTCTTGACTCTAATGGTTATATATATTGCTATTAGAACTACATATGTCCTAACATGTGGCTAAATGTGGGAAACTAAGTAAATTGAACTTGAAAGGCCAAAATCGGTCCAAATGGCCTTCATTTACCCAAAATGGGTTTCAAAGCATGTGAATGGATTTTACTTGACTCTAATTGTAGTATATGTGGTTATTAGGGCTATATATGTCCTAATATGTGGCTAAATGTGGGAAACTAAGTAAATTGAACTTAAAAGGCCAAATTCGGCACGAAATGGCCTTCATTTACCCAAAATGGGTTTCAAAGCATGTGAATGGATTTTAGTTGACTCTAATGGGTGTATATGTTGTTATTAGAGCTATATATGTCCTAACATGTGGCTAAATGCGGGAAACTAAGTACATTGAACATGAAAAGCAAAAATCGGCCCGAAATGACCTTCATTTACCCAAATTGGGTTTCAAAGCATGAAAAATGATTTTTCTTGACTCTAATGGTTATATATGTTGCTATTAGAAGTATATATGTCCTAAAATGTGGCTAAATGTGAGAAACTAAGTAAATTGAACTTGAAAGACCAAAATCGGCCCGAAATGGCCTTCATTTACCCAAAATGGGTTTCAAAGCATGAAAAATGATTTTTCTTGACTCTAATGGTTATATATGTTGCTATTAGAACTATATATGTCCTAACATGTGGCTAAATGTGGGAAACTAAGTAAATTGAACTTGAAAGGCCAAAATCGGCCAGAAATGACCTTCATTTACCCAAAATGGGTTTCAAAGCATGTGAATGGATTTTAGTTGACTCTAATGGTTGTATATGTTGTTATTAGAGCTATATATGTCCTAACATGTGGCTAAATGCGGGAAACTAAGTACATTGAACATGAAAAGCAAAAATCGGCCCGAAATGGCCTTCATTTACCCAAATTGGGTTTCAAAGCATGAAAAATGATTTTTCTTGACTCTAATGGTTATATATGTTGCTATTAGAACTATATATGTCCTAACATGTGGCTAAATGTGGGAAACTAAGTAAATTGAACTTGAAAGGTCAAAATAGTTTCGAAATGGCCTTCATTTACCCAAAATGAGTTTCATTTACCCAAAATGGGTTTCAAAGCATGTGAATGGATTTTAGTTGACTCTAATGGTTGTATATGTTGTTATTAGAGCTATATATGTCCTAACATGTGGCTAAATGCGGGAAACTAAGTACATTGAACATGAAAAGCAAAAATCGGCCCGAAATGGCCTTCATTTACCCAAATTGGGTTTCAAAGCATGAAAAATGATTTTTCTTGACTCTAATGGTTATATATGTTGCTATTAGAACTATATATGTCCTAACATGTGGCTAAATGTTGGAAACTAAGTTAATTGAACTTGAAAGGCCAAAATCGGCCTGAAATGACCTTCATTTACCCAAAATGGGTTTCAAAGCATGTGAATGGATTTTAGTTGACTCTAATAGTTATATATGTTGTTATTAGAGCTATATATGTCCTAACATGTGGCTAAATGCGGGAAACTAAGTACATTGAACATGAAAAGCAAAAATCGGCCCGAAATGGCCTTCATTTACCCAAAATGGGTTTCAATGCATGAAAAATGATTTTTCTTGACTCTAATGGTTATATATGTTGCTATTAGAACTATATATGTCCTAACATGTGGCTAAATGTGGGAAACTAAGTAATTGAACTTGAAAGGACAAAATCGGTCCAAATGGCCTTTATTTACCCAAAATGGGTTTCAAAGCATGAAAAATGATTTTTCTTGACTATAATGGTTATATATGTTGCTATTAGAACTACATATGTCCTAACATGTGGCTAAAAGTGGGAAACTAAGTAAATTGAACTTGAAAGGCCAAATTCGGCCCGAAATGGCCTTCATTTACCCAAAATGGGTTTCAAAGCATGTGAATGGATTTTAGTTGACTCTAATAGTAGTATATGTTGTTATTAGAGCTATATATGTCCTAACATGTGGCTAAATGTGGGAAACTAAGTAAATTGAACTTGAAAGGCCAAAATCGGCACGAAATGGCCTTCATTTACCCAAAATGGGTTTCAAAGCATGTGAATGGATTTTAGTTGACTCTAATGGGTGTATATGTTGTTATTAGAGCTATATATGTCCTAACATGTGGCTAAATGTGGGAAACTAAGTAAATTGAACTTGAAAGGTCAAAATAGTTTCGAAATGGCCTTCATTTACCCAAAATGAGTTTCATTTACCCAAAATGGGTTTCAAAGCATGTGAATGGATTTTAGTTGACTCTAATGGTTGTATATGTTGTTATTAGAGCTATATATGTCCTAACATGTGGCTAAATGCGGGAAACTAAGTACATTGAACATTAAAAGCAAAAATCGGCCAGAAATGACCTTCTTTTACCCAAATTGAGTTTCAAAGCATGAAAAATGATTTTTCTTTACTCTAATGGTTATATATGTTGCTATTAGAAGTATATATGTCCTAAAATGTGGCTAAATGTGGGAAACTAAGTAAATTGAACTTGAAAGACCAAAATCGGCCCGAAATGGCCTACATTTACCCAAAATGGGTTTCAAAGCATGAAAAATGATTTTTCTTGACTCTAATGGTTATATATATTGCTATTAGAACTACATATGTCCTAACATGTGGCTAAATGTGGAAAACTAAGTAAATTGAATTGAAAGGCCAAAATCGGTCCAAATGGCCTTCATTTACCCAAAATGGGTTTCAAAGCATGTGAATGGATTTTACTTGACTCTAATAGTAGTATATGTTGTTATTAGGGCTATATATGTCCTAACATGTGGCTAAATGTGGGAAACTAAGTAAATTGAACTTGAAAGGCCAAAATCGGCACGAAATGGCCTTCATTTACCCAAAATGGGTTTCAAAGCATGTGAATGGATTTTAGTTGACTCTAATGGGTGTATATGTTGTTATTAGAGCTATATATGTCCTAACATGTGGCTAAATGCGGGAAACTAAGTACATTGAACATGAAAAGCAAAAATCGGCCCGAAATGACCTTCATTTACCCAAATTGGGTTTCAAAGCATGAAAAATGATTTTTCTTGACTCTAATGGTTATATATGTTGCTATTACAAGTATATATGTCCTAAAATGTGGCTAAATGTGGGAAACTAAGTAAATTGAACTTGAAAGACCAAAATTGCCCGAAATGACCTACATTTACCCAAAATGGGTTTCAAAGCATGAATAATGATTTTTCTTGACTCTAATGGTTATATATGTTGCTATTAGAACTATATATGTCCTAACATGTGGCTAAATGTGGGAAACTAAGTAAATTGAACTTGAAAGGCCAAAATCGGCCAGAAATGACCTTCATTTACCCAAAATGGGTTTCAAAGCATGTGAATGGATTTTAGTTGACTCTAATGGTTTTATATGTTGTTATTAGAGCTATATATGTCCTAACATGTGGCTAAATGCGGGAAACTAAGTACATTGAACATGAAAAGCAAAAATCGGCCCGAAATGGCCTTCATTTACCCAAATTGGGTTTCAAAGCATGAAAAATGATTTTTCTTGACTCTAATGGTTATATATGTTGCTATTAGAACTATATATGTCCTCACATGTGGCTAAATGTTGGAAACTAAGTTAATTGAACTTGAAAGGCCAAAATCGGCTCGAAATGACCTTCATTTACCCAAAATGGGTTTCAAAGCATGTGAATGGATTTTAGTTGACTCTAATAGTTGTATATGTTGTTATTAGAGCTATATATGTCCTAACATGTGGCTAAATGCGGGAAACTAAGTACATTGAACATGAAAAGCAAAAATCGGCCCGAAATGGCCTTCATTTACCCAAAATGGGTTTCAATGCATGAAAAATGATTTTTCTTGACTCTAATGGTTATATATATTGCTATTAGAACTACATATGTCCTAACATGTGGCTAAATGTGGGAAACTAAGTAAATTGAACTTGAAAGGCCAAAATCGGTCCAAATGGCCTTCATTTACCCAAAATGGGTTTCAAAGCATGTGAATGGATTTTACTTGACTCTAATAGTAGTATATGTTGTTATTAGAGCTATATATGTCCTAACATGTGGCTAAATGTGGGAAACTAAGTAAATTGAACTTGAAAGGCCAAATTCGGCACGAAATGGCCTTCATTTACCCAAAATGGGTTTCAAAGCATGTGAATGGATTTTAGTTGACTCTAATGGGTGTATATGTTGTTATTAGAGCTATATATGTCCTAACATGTGGCTAAATGCGGGAAACTAAGTACATTGAACATGAAAAGCAAAAATCGGCCCGAAATGACCTTCATTTACCCAAATTGAGTTTCAAAGCATGAAAAATGATTTTTTTTAACTCTAATGGTTATATATGTTGCTATTAGAAGTATATATGTCCTAAGATGTGGCTAAATGTGGGAAACTAAGTAAATTGAACTTGAAAGACCAAAATCGCCCGAAATGGCCTACATTTACCCAAAATGGGTTTCAAAGCATGAAAAATGATTTTTCTTGACTCTAATGGTTATATATGTTGCTATTAGAACTATATATGTCCTAACATGTGGCTAAATGTGGGAAACTAAGTAAATTGAACTTGAAAGGCCAAAATCGGCCCGAAATGACCTTCATTTACCCAAAATGGGTTTCAAAGCATGTGAATGGATTTTAGTTGACTCTAATGGTTGTATATGTTGTTATTAGAGCTATATATGTCCTAACATGTGGCTAAATGCGGGAACCTAATTACATTGTACATGAAAAGCAAAAATCGGTCCGAAATGGCCTTCATTTACACAAATTGGGTTTCAAAGCATGAAAAATAATTTTTCTTGACTCTAATGGTTATATATGTTGCTATTAGAACTATATATGTCCTAACATGTGGCTAAATGTTGGGAAACTAAGTAAATTGAACTTGAAAAGCCAAAATCGGCTCGAAATGACCTTCATTTACCCAAAATGGGTTTCAAAGCATGTGAATGGATTTTAGTTGACTCTAATAGTTGTATATGTTGTTATTAGAGCTATATATGTCCAAACATGTGGCTAAATGCGGGAAACTAAGTACATTGAACATGAAAAGCAAAAATCGGCCCGAAATGGCTTTCATTTACCCAAAATGGGTTTCAATGCATGAAAAATGATTTTTCTTGACTCTAATGGTTATATATATTGCTATTAGAACTACATATGTCCTAACATGTGGCTAAATGTGGGAAACTAAGTAAATTGAACTTGAAAGGCCAAAATCGGTCCAAATGGCCTTCATTTACCCAAAATGGGTTTCAAAGATTGTGAATGGATTTTACTTGACTCTAATAGTTGTATATGTTGTTATTAGAGCTATATATGTCCTAACATGTGGCTAAATGTGGGAAACTAAGTAAATTGAACTTGAAAGGCCAAATTCGACCCGAAATGGCCTTCATTTACCCAAAATGGGTTTTAAAGCATGTGAATGGATTTTAGTTGACTCTGATGGGTGTATATGTTGTTATTAGAGCTATTTATGTCCTATCATGTGGCTAAATGCGGGAAACTAAGTACATTGAACATGAAAAGCAAAAATCGGCCCGAAATGGCCTTGATATACCCAAATTGTGTTTCAAAGCATGAAAAATGATTTTTCTTCACTCTAATGGTTATATTTGTTGCTATTAGAACTATATATGTCCTAACATGTTGCTAAATGTGGGAAAATAAGTAAATTGAACTTGAAAGGTCAAAATAGTTTCGAAATGGCCTTCATTTACCCAAAATGGGTTTCAAAGCATGTGAATGGATTTTAGTTGACTCTAATGGTTGTATATGTTGTTATTAGAGCTATATATGTCCTAACATGTGGCTAAATGCGGGAACCTAAGTACATTGTACATGAAAAGCAAAAATCGGTCCGAAATGGCCTTCATTTACACAAATTGGGTTTCAAAGCATGAAAAATAATTTTTCTTGACTCTAATGGTTATATATGTTGCTATTAGAACTATATATGTCCTAACATGTGGCTAAATGTTGGAAACTAAGTTAATTGAACTTGAAAAGCCAAAATCGGCTTGAAATGACCTTCATTTACCCAAAATGGGTTTCAAAGCATGTGAATGGATTTTAGTTGACTCTAATAGTTGTATATGTTGTTATTAGAGCTATATATGTCCAAACATGTGGCTAAATGCGGGAAACTAAGTACATTGAACATGAAAAGCAAAAATCGGCCCGAAATGGCTTTCATTTACCCAAAATGGGTTTCAATGCATGAAAAATCATTTTTCTTGACTCTAATGGTTATATATAATGCTATTAGAACTACATATGTACTAACATGTGGCTAAATGTGGGAAACTAAGTAAATTGAACTTGAAAGGCCAAAATCGGTCCAAATGGCCTTCATTTACCCAAAATGGGTTTCAAAGCATGTGAATGGATTTTACTTGACTCTAATAGTAGTATATGTTGTTATTAGAGCTATATATGTCCTAACATGTGGCTAAATGTGGGAAACTAAGTAAATTGAACTTGAAAGGCCAAATTCGGCACGAAATGGCCTTCATTTACCCAAAATGCGTTTCAAAGCATGTGAATGGATTTTACTTGACTCTAATAGTAGTATATGTTGTTATTAGAGCTATATATGTCCTAACATGTGGCTAAATGTGGGAAACAAAGTAAATTGAACTTGAAAGGCCAAATTCGGCACTAAATGGCCTTCATTTACCCAAAATGGGTTTCAAAGCATGTGAATGGATTTTAGTTGACTCTAATGGGTGTATATGTTATTATTAGAGCTATATATGTCCTAACATGTGGCTAAATGCGGGAAACTAAGTACATTGAACATGAAAAGCAAAAATCGGCCCGAAATGACCTTCATTTACCCAAATTGAGTTTCAAAGCATGAAAAATGATTTTTCTTAACTCTAATGGTTATATATGTTGCTATTAGAAGTATATATGTCCTAAAATGTGGCTAAATTTGGGAAACTAAGTAAATTGAACTTGAAAGACCAAAATCGGCCGAAATGGCCTTCATTTACCCAAAATGGGTTTCAAAGCATGAAAAATGATTTTTCTTGACTCTAATGGTTATATATGTTGCTATTAGAACTATATGTGTCCTAACATGTGGCTAAATGTGGGAAACAAAGTAAATTGAACTTGAAAGGCCAAAATCGGCCCGAAATGACCTTCATTTACCCAAAATGAGTTTCAAAGCATGTGAATGGATTTTAGTTGACTCTAATGGTTGTATATGTTGTTATTAGAGCTATATATGTCCTAACATGTGGCTATATGCGGGAAGCTAAGTACATTGTACATGAAAAGCAAAAATCGGTCCGAAATGGCCTTCATTTACACAAATTGGGTTTCAAAGCATGAAAAATGATTTTTCTTGACTCTAATGGTTATATATGTTGCTATTAGAACTATATATGTTGCAAAAAAACATTGAAAAATCAAGTTTTCAGCCCCCGGGGAAGAATGGTGGGATAATTCATTAACCCTCCAACATCGGATGAGCATTCTAAATCATCTTTTCTCAGTAGGGAGAGGGGAGTTGCTTTCACAATTTTCGTTTTTTTGGTTTTTTTTTTTCCCCTTTTTGGGTTTTTTTTTTGTGGGAAAATCCACGTGAAGAATTATCTCAAAGAATTAAGCCTATTAATAGGGCTATCGAATTTGCAGATAAATTCCCTGATGAAATCAAGGACAAGACTCAGTTACAAAGGTTTCTTGGTTGTCTTAATTATGTTTCTGATTTCTTTCCCAAATTAAGACTGACAGACAATTCAAAGTAAACTTCAAAACTCCCATTCCTACTTATGAAGAAACTCATTCCTCACCTCCACGATCTCCTACTGACTTCTCAAATGCAAGACTTTAGTTCTATAAACACAATTCAAGACCGGGAATTCGAAATCAACAAAGTTTATCTCCGAGATGATTTCAACTCTTCTCAAAATTCTCAAATTAGAGTATAGTTTTTAGCCTTCGATGAATCGCTCAAAACCTCAATAAGGGAAGAATGGTATGGTGACATGAAACGGATGCATGTCAACATTCCTTTCTTCACATGGTTTTATTTATTTTGTCAAAGAGAGGAATTGAAAATCCTTTCGACTCTTCCTCCATACAGAGTTCAAACTCAACTTCGACAAAATTGGAATCTTTCGATGGACGAATTGTAAATTCGGTTCACCCTCCTCGCGTCCTTTGAAATTAAGAGAAGGAGAAAAGGAAATGATCGCGTCTCCTTTTAAAACAGGAAGACAAGATCATGGGAAAGATACAGTAATTGTTGAAGATGTCTTGAAGGTATATCAGCAAAATAATTATACCAATCAAGCTCTTCATACAATTGCAAATCAAGTAGACCATTTGTCTACAAAACTAGACTCTTTCAAAAGTCAGACCACTGGGAATACTTTATATTCTCAGTCAAGCTCTTCGAAATTTCCTAATGACATTTCTCAACCTCATTTTAAGCCACAAAACTTTCCTTCGAAATTTCCTAATGACATAAAATTTTGAAGGAACCAGTCCGTCTTTGATACAATTTTGATCTGCACCACTATCTACTAGGGCAAGATAGTTTGCAGAAAAGTCCTTAACCTTTAAAGTAACTAAAACATACCATTTTTGAAAATTGATTTTATTGACCTGCTGGACAAAACTAAGTACATTGAACATGAAAAGCAAAAATCGGCCCGAAATGGCTTTCATTTACCCAAAATGGGTTTCAATGCATGAAAAATCATTTTTCTTGACTCTAATGGTTATATATATTGCTATTAGAACTACATATGTACTAACATGTGGCTAAATGTGGGAAACTAAGTAAATTGAACTTGAAAGGCCAAAATCGGTCCAAATGGCCTTCATTTACCCAAAATGGGTTTCAAAGCATGTGAACGGATTTTCCTTGACTCTAATAGTAGTATATGTTGTTATTAGAGCTATATATGTCCTAACATGTGGCTAAATGTGGGAAACTTAGTAAATTGAACTTGAAAGGCCAAATTCGGCACGAAATGGCCTTCATTTACCCAAAATGGGTTTCAAAGCATGTGAATGGATTTTACTTGACTCTAATAGTAGTATATGTTGTTATTAGAGCTATATATGTCCTAACATGTGGCTAAATGTGGGAAACTAAGTAAATTGAACTTGAAAGGCCAAATTCGGCACGAAATGGCCTTCATTTACCCAAAATGGGTTTCAAAGCATGTGAATGGATTTTAGTTGACTCTAATGGGTGTATATGTTGTTATTAGAGCTATATATGTCCTAACATGTGGCTAAATGTGGGAAATTAAGTAAATTGAACTTGAAAGGCCAAATTCGGCACGAAATGGCCTTCATTTACCCAAAATGGGTTTCAAAGCGTGTGAATGGATTTTACATGACTCTAATAGTAGTATATGTTGTTATTAGAGCTATATATGTCCTAACATGTGGCTAAATGTGGGAAACTAAGTAAATTGAACTTGAAAGGACAAATTCGGCACGAAATGGCCTTCATTTACCCAAAATGGGTTTCAAAGCATGTGAATGGATTTTAGTTGACTCTAATGGGTGTATATGTTATTATTAGAGCTATATATGTCCTAACATGTGGCTAAATGCGGGAAACTAAGTAAATTGAACTTGAAAGGCCAAATTCGGCACGAAATGGCCTTCATTTACCCAAAATGGGTTTCAATGCATGTGAATGGATTTTAGTTGACTCTAATGGGTGTATATGTTATTATTAGAGCTATATATGTCCTAACATGTGGCTAAATGCGGGAAACTAAGTACATATGTAGTTCTAATTGCAATATATATAACCATTAGAGTCAAGAAAAATGATTTTTCATGCATTGAAACCCATTTTGGGTAAATGAAAGCCATTTCGGGCCGATTTTGGCTTTTCATGTTCAATGTACTTAGTTTCCCGCATTTAGCCACATGTTTGGACATATATAGCTCTAATAACAACATATACAACTATTAGAGTCAACTAAAATCCATTCACATGCTTTGAAACCCATTTTGGGTAAATGATGGTCATTTCAGGCCGATTTTGGCTTTTCAAGTTCAATTAACTTAGTTTCCAACATTTAGCCACATGTTAGGACATATATAGTTCTAATAGCAATATATATAACCATTAGAGTCAAGAAAAATGATTTTTCATGCATTGAAACCCATTTTGGGTAAATGAAAGCCATTTCGGGCCGATTTTTGCTTTTCATGTTCAATGTACTTAGTTTCCCGCATTTAGCCACATGTTTGGACATATATAGCTCTAATAACAACATATACAACTATTAGAGTCAACTAAAATCCATTCACATGCTTTGAAACCCATTTTGGGTAAATGAAGGTCATTTCAGGCCGATTTTGGCTTTTCAAGTTCAATTAACTTAGTTTCCAACATTTAGCCACATGTTAGGACATATATAGTTCTAATAGCAACATATATAACCATTAGAGTCAAGAAAAATCATTTGTCATGTTTTGAAACCCAATTTGTGTAAATGAAGGCCATTTCGAACCGATTTTTGCTTTTCATGTTCAATGTACTTAGTTTCCCGCATTTAGCCACATGTTAGGACATATATAGCTCTAATAATAACATATACACCCATTAGAGTCAACTAAAATCCATTCACATGCTTTGAAACCCATTTTGGGTAAATGAAGGCCATTTCGTGCCGAATTTGGCCTTTCAAGTTCAATTTACTTAGTTTCCCACATTTAGCCACATGTTAGGACATATATAGCTCTAATAACAACATATACTACTATTAGAGTCATGTAAAATCCATTCACATGCTTTGAAACCCATTTTGGGTAAATGAAGGCCATTTCGTGCCGAATTTGGCCTTTCAAGTTCAATTTACTTAATTTCCCACATTTCGCCACATGTTAGGACATATATAGCTCTAATAACAACATATACTACTATTAGAGTCAAGTAAAATCCATTCACATGCTTTGAAACCCATTTTGGGTAAATGAAGGCCATTTGGACCGATTTTGGCCTTTCAAGTTCAATTTACTTAGTTTCCCACATTTAGCCACATGTTAGTACATATGTAGTTCTAATAACAACATATACAACTATTAGAGTCAACTAAAATCCATTCACATGCTTTGAAACCCATTTTGGGTAAATAAAGGTCATTTCAGGCCGATTTTGGCTTTTCAAGTTCAATTAACTTAGTAGACTGAAGATTCTTTTGAATTTCAGAAACTTGTGCTTTAAGAGAATTTATCTCTTGTTGCACTAAATTAGTAGTTTGGGATTTTGATTCTAGGGGAAAATTTGATTTTCCTGGAATTGTTGAGGGATATTTTTCAAAAAGTTTTGAAATACTAAAAGGCTCAGTTAAAGGAATTTGGAAATTGAAACGAGACTCTCTCTGAAGATAAAGAAGATGACAAGCAATTCCTTTTTGATCTAATAGATAGAGTTCAAGATCCTGAGATTAAAAAAGACGCATTATTACGTCTTAAATCCTTGGTCCTGAAAGAAACTCCTGGTACAAGCTCTCAAATTCCTTTAAGCGAGCCTTTTAGTATTTCAAAACTTTTTGAAAAATATCCCTCAACAATTCCAGGAAAATCAAATTTTCCCCTAGAATCAAAATCCCATACTACTAATTTAGTGCAACAAGAGATAAATTCTCTTAAAGCACAAGTTTCTGAAATTCAAAAGAATCTTCAGTCTCTACAATTAAAGGATTTGGAAATTGAAACGAGACTCTCTCTCATAGAAAATCCTCAGAAGGATTCTCTTCAAAAAAATTCTCCTTCTACCTCAAAAACAATTGATTTTGTCCAGCAGGTCAATAAAATCAATTTTCAAAAATGGTATGTTTTAGTTACTTTAAAGGTTAAGGACTTTTCTGCAAACTATCTTGCCCTAGTAGATAGTGGTGCAGATCAAAATTGTATCAAAGACGGACTGGTTCCTTCAAAATTTTACGAAAGTACTAAGACCCAATTATATGGGGCTAATGGGTCTCCTCTTCAAATTCAACACAAGATTTCAAAAGCTTATGTTGTAAATGATAAATACTCCTTTAAAAATACTTTTACAGTAGTCAAGGATATCAAGGAAGAAATTATCCTTGGAACACCTTTTCTAACTCAAATCTATCCGTTTTCAGTTAATCATGAAGGAGTTCATACAGAAATTTTTGGAAAAACAATTTCCTTTAAATTTCTTTGTCCTATTTTGCAAAAAGATATTTCTTTACTACAGTCCTCTTCCATTTATCAAAAAATAAATTCAATTCAATATATGAAACATCAAATTTCCGTTTTGAAAAATGATATTTCTTTTCATAAAATTGAAGAACAACTTCAACATCCTTCTATTCAAAAGAAGATTACTGATTTAGAAAATGTTTTTAAAAATAAAGTCTGTTCGTATTTACCAAATGCTTTTTGGGATAGAAAAAAGCATATGGTGACACTTCCTTATGAACCAGGCCTTCTCGGAAAAAAATATTCCTACCAAAGCAAGACCAATACAAATGAATTCTGAGCTCTTAGAATTCTGCAGAAAAGAAATTCAAACTCTCCTCGATAAAAAGCTAATAAGATCCTCCAAATCTCCTTGGAGTTGTGCAGCTTTTTATGTCATGAACCAAGCTGAAAAGGAACGGGGAGTTCCTCGTCTTGTTATTAACTGTAAGCCTCTCAATAAGGTTCTTCAATGGATAAGATATCCTATTCCTAACAAATGAGATTTACTTAAAAGACTTTATGGTTCAAAAATATTTTCAAAATTTGACATGAAATCTGGTTTCTGGCAAATCCAAATAGCCAAAGAAGATAGGTATAAGACAGCATTTACTGTTCCATTTGGTCATTATGAATGGAATGTAATGCCTTTTGGTCTCAAGAACGCTCCCTCAGAATTTCAAAACGTTATGAATGATATTTTAAATCCTTATTCATCTTTTTCAATAGTTTACATTGATGATGTTCTCATATTTTCTAAAAGTCTAGATCAGCATTTCAAACATCTCCATACATTTCTTCATGTCATTGAAAAAAATGGATTAGTTGTTTCTGCCTCTAAAATGAGACTTTTCCAAACAAAAATAAGGTTTCTTGGACATGATATTCATCAAGGAACAATTAAGCCTATTAATAGGGCTATCGAATTTGCGAGATAAATTCCCCGATGAAATCAAGGACAAGACTCGATTACAAAGGTTTCTTGGTTGTCTTAATTATGTTTCGATTTCTTTCCCAAATTAAGACAAACATGTATGCCTTTATTTCAAAGATTACAAAAGAATCCTCCTGCATGGTCTGATAAGCATACTCATATTGTTCGACTATTAAAAGAAAAAGTCAAAAGTCTTCCTTGTCTAGGCATTCCCAATCCTGATGCATTCATGATAGTTGAAACAGATGCCTCTGATATAGGTTATGGAGGTATTCTCAAACAAAAAATAGAAAAGAAAGAACAATTAGTTAGATTTGATTCTGGGGTCTGGCTCGGACCACAAAAAAATTATTCCACCGTTAGAAAAGAAATTCTATCGATAGTTTTATGTATTTCAAAATTTCAAGATGATCTTTACAATAAAAAATTTCTTTTACGAGTTGATTGCAAATCAAGAAAAGAAGTTTTAGAAAAGGACGTTCAAAATTTGGTTTCAAAACAACGGTTGCTAGATGGCAAGCTATCCTAGCAAGTTTTGATTTTGATATACAATTTATTAATGGAGATAAAAATTCCCTTCCCGATTTCCTTACGAGAGAATTTTTGCAGGGAAAACATGACCTCCAAAAGGTCTCAGAAGACACAAAAGAATTCAAAAGGTTATCAGTCAGCTGATGATTATGAAATGAAGATTCAAACCTCTGGAAATCCTTCAAATCCCAAAACTCATACAAATATACCTCTTTCAAATAGATTTGAATTCCCTCAATTATCCTATGCACAAACCATTCAAAAAGAAACCATTCCTTCAAATCCACAAAAATCATCTTCCTCTTCAAATATTCAGAGAACAGAGGCACGATCAGCCTATTTTACAAAAAATCCTTTCGAACCTTTATTCCTAACTGCCTTCAAAGAATCTCAGCCACTCCAAACCATTCAAAACTAAATCGCAATACTTTCCCCGGAAGGTTGCGAATGGTTTCCTGACACTCCTGCCAAGAATCAAAAATTTTATGAATTTATTCTTGTCGATTCAAATTCAACTGAGATCAAACATGAAAAGGATCAATCTGGTAAGATTGTTTACTCAAAATGCATCATCAAGAAGGTGATAACATCTAAAGATTGGACATCACCTTATGCCGAAAAAACCTTCACCAAAAGATTCATTCCCCAAACTTACTCATACTTTGACTACAAAATGGCCTGGTATAGAACCTTTTTACTCCAAGCCTTTGATCATTCATGGTTTTTTACTTTCAATAAATACTGTCCAAAAGAATTCCCAATATGGTTTTATCATTGGTGGTACCAGTTTGGACCAACCACAGATATTTACCCTCAAACATGTTCTGATGGATTCAAAGCCTTTGTCACCAATTCAAAAGGCGAACTTTATACAAAGCAGGTTAATTTTCATGCTGAATTCAAGATCCCATGGATCTTATGTTGGTGTTATACACTCAAACAAGTTCTCCCTTCTCCTTACCCACTCTCGTTTGTCCGAGAATTCAAGATCAAATGGTGGGATAGATTCTCTACTGAAATCTGTTCTGCAGATAATGTTCGTAATTTTGTTCAATTTGGGAAAAAGGTCGAATGGTCATTCAAGGATTCTTCCTCTCCAAAGCATTCCATGGCTTCTTCCTCAAAGGATAAACCACTTGATCAAACAGAGCATCAAGCTCTTCATCTGCTTATTGCAGATCCTTCTCAAGCTCGTAGATTGATAAAGCTTTTCAAATCAGAAGACACTGATGACTCTTCAAGCGACTCAAAATCTGGGTCTGACTTTTCAGATCCCCATGGGGGTCCGTTTTCTCAAGATCCCTTTGAATATATAAAAAAAAAAAAAAAAAAAAAGTCCCGCTAAGAATTGTTTTTCTTAGGCAAAAATTAGGGACACCTTTCTTTTCGAATAATTATTTTATGCAGGTATTCAAATTCGGGTTAAATCCAGAGCCCGTCCAGAAATTCACTATTTGATTCGAGATTTCAAATTATTTCCAAAAGCCAGCAGATGACTCATCAAAAGTCATTTGTCTTCTTCCACCGACATACTACTTTCGGTGTAAAAGTAAAAGCACCAGTTCAATATTTTCAAAAAGAAGAAAGTTACTTTTCAAAAGCTACGGCTCCTTTTTCTCCAGCACAAAAGATAAGCATCTCAAAAGCAACGGCCTCAATTTAAAGACTTCAACACTTGGCATCATCTAATGTATTCATAACTGTAGGCTTTACTTTTTATTTTCTATAAATAGACTCATCCTGCCATTGTTCAAGGCAGAGCGAAGTTTAGCAGGCACTACTGTTGTTGTAGTCTAACATCTACGGCTCTTTCTGAGACACTTGGGCTTATCAGAGCCGTACACGTGTCACCTTAGTTAAAGAGAAGAAATGTCTTGCATCTTTGGGCTACCCTCAGCAGAGTTAAAAGGTCTAAATTCGGCCCAAGCAGTCGAGCCCAAAGAATGTAAGGTGGCTGCATGAGAGTG
Organism: Beta corolliflora; assembly: GCA_947648045.1. Lineage (NCBI taxonomy): Eukaryota > Viridiplantae > Streptophyta > Magnoliopsida > Caryophyllales > Amaranthaceae > Beta > Beta corolliflora. The sequence goes on along the minus strand of CANSZD010002941.1, from coordinate 153,893 downwards.
GTTGATAAACCCTCCCAAATCATGGCCTGCCACGTGTCATGATCTGATTCTTCAGCCAATCAAAAGCCACTATTCTAGGTCAGATTTTAAGGTTAGCTGTCATCTTGCTATCACTATAAATACCCCTGAAATCAGGAGAAAGAGAATTCAATGCAAACAGTGTAAAGTTACTCTGATAAAATACTCTCTCACTTTCTCTCTCTATCTCTACTTTCTCTCACTACTCCCGATATCCGACTTAAGCCGGAGGGGAAACCACCACCCAAACCTCCGGGGTGGGTCCCTTTTGCGGGTTCGGAAGTAAAGCTCGGCCTTGGATCGGATTGATTCGAGACATTGTTGCACAAGTCTCCAAAGAAGAACATCTAAGGGATACTAGTTTACTTGCTCGACAAGAAAGCACCATCTACGACTTACTTGTTGGACAAGGGACAAAACATTTGGCGCCGTCTCGTGGGAAAACGCAACGATGACCGGTTGTCGGTCGTCCAACCTTGCCGAAACCGAAGTCTTCGGGTTAATGTCGAAGACACAAGAGAACACGAGAGACCACCTCGAGGAAGGGATAGACCCCGTCTATCGTCCGGTTACTGGACCAAGCCAGCAACCTGTCATTCAAGAGAATCTTGAACGTCCGGTGACTGCCGCCCATCTAGAGAACGCCTTGAACGATTTCCGAGGCAAAGATGGCGGCGATCGTCCGAGAGCGATCAAGAGCAATATGTTGTTTTTCCGGGCTTAACTCGAGCCACTGCTAACAATCCACCTCCCCCTAGGGGACGTTCCCAAGACGATCGTCCGGGTCCTAGTCGACTCGTTCGTCGGGAACCCTCTAGGAGAACGACAAGAGGAAAGCGACGAGAGGATAATGATCGGCGAAGGAAGATGGACTCGGAACCCGATGGTAAGGACCCGGGACCATGTTCGTCCAAGCGGGCACCGAATGGAAACAGATGCCGAGAATATCTAGAAGCAAAGAGAGCAGCGAAGAATACAACGATCGGCGACGGGTTCTACATCATACCCGAGAGACCCTCCTTTGAGGTTGTCGTCCGGAGGGGGGGGACGAAGTTTAAGTCACTCTCTTGTTCATCCACGGCGGAGAAGACAAGGTGGCTCAACCCATGGTCTATAGGCGTCCCTTGCCCGCAAGCATGTCGTCCGATCCGTGTTAAAGGAATATCGTAAGGAGTACATACCCATTGAAGGACGATGGGAGCCCTCCCGGATTAACCGGCCCACTCCATTCTCGGCCGGGATAATGGAGGCTCCCCCCTTCCCAAAGGTTAAACTCCCTACTATAGAACCTTTTGATGGAACAACAGATCCCGATGATCACTTATCTGCTTACAAACATCAGATGTACGTCCAAGGAGTAGATGATGCTACTGGTGTAAGAACTTCCCAAAGAACTCCGAAGGGAGTAGCTCGAAGTGGTTTAACAATCTTCCACCCAATTCGATCAATAATTTCACGGAACTCGGTTTCTTATTCACTAGTCACTTTGTTGCCAACAAGCAAGAGCAAAAAACAAGCATGCACCTAGGCGAGGTCGTCCGGGGACCTAAGGAGGCTCTTAGAAGTTTCGTTAAGAGATTCAACCTTGAAGCCCTTCGGATCCAAGATCTTAATCTTTGGAGTGGCCTTTGACGCCTTCATTAGGGTCTAAGGCCGGGAAGCTTTAAGTTTGATCTTGTTAAAAAGAAAATCTCCACTCTTGCCGAAGCCTTAAGGGAAGCTGAAGCGTTTATTCACGCTACCGAAGTGTGTGCTGAGGCAAAGCATCCCGAGTCTAAGAAGCCTGAAGAGGTTGCTCAGCCAAAGAAGAGCAACCCCAAGAAGGCCGAGACTTGGGCTATAACCTCCACCACTTCATCTAGGAGGAGCAAGAGAAAAGAGGCCGAGCCATCCTCATCCAATCCTATTGAATTTAACAAGGATCAATACTCCATTCTCATGGAGATTAAGGATCAATATGAGTTGAAGGCCCCAATGAGATGAAAACCCCTTATAGAAATAGAGATAAGAGCAAGTATTGCCACTTCCACAAGGATTGCGGTCACGAAACTAATGAATGTAAGCACCTCAAGAAGGCTTTGGAGGAGCTAGCTCGGAAGGGAAAGATGAACCCCTATATGCCTCAAGGGGGAAGGAAGTTTCAAAGAAAAGACAATTGCGCGTCTAAGAAGAAGGAAAGTGAGAGCACAGACGAGGATGTTGTTCTCGTAATTTCTGGAGGGTTTGCTTCTGGAGGACCAACCAATAGAGGACACAAAAACTACCTTAGGGAGCTTGGCCAAGTTTTGTTAGCCGATCGACAAAGGCCGAGCCCTTTCCAAGGGTGGTAGTTAGTGAGCAAGATCGGGCGGAGTTGAGGACTCCCCATGATGATCCTTTGGTTGTAGAAATGAAAATAGCAAACTTGAGAGTAAGAAGAATTCCCGATCGACACTTGGAAGCTCGACGGACATCATCGGTCTTGACTGCTTGTCCAGCATTAAAATTTGATGAAAAGAACTTGGTTCCCGTTCACCATCCCATCATAGGGTTTGGGGGAGGAGTCATCCACCCAATGGGAACCAGTTACTTTGCTCGTTCGAGTGGGAGAAAAGGATGCCGCTAGAACTTTGTTTATCAAGTTCTTAGTAGTCCGAGATTTGACGACCCTACAATGTCATTCTTGGGCGACCAACTTTGAATCACGTCAAAGCCGTAATAGTTACCCACCTGATGTTGATGAAGTATGAGTGTGATGATGGCAAGATTGGCTCATTATATGGGGACCAGCAGGTGGCTAGGGAGTGTTATCTGACTACCCTCAAGCCGTCATCATGGAAGATATGCAATGAAGATCAGACGCATGTTGCTGGTGAAAGGAAAACGTCTGAAATAGAGAAGGATAAGACGAAGGTGGTTAGCGAGAGGAAAACGTCCGGAATAGTCAAGGACCACTTGGCCTCATTGAAGACGGCCATTGAGAGCCCTCAGACGCCCCTCGCTCCCTCAAGGAAGGCGTCTGAGCATCTTCCCAGCAAGAAGAGAAAATATGAGATCATCAAGGAAGAGCCTCCCTTGCCTGAAGAAGTGATGGCCATCATGGGACTAGCAATAGAGCGTCCAGAACCAGTCGAGGCCCCAGAAGACGTCTGTCTGGATGAGGCTCGTCCAGAACGAACCTTGAAAATTGGTTCTTCACTCTCTTTGGGCTTAAAAAGCCTCTTAATCAGCTTGCTGAAAGAATTTCAAGACGTGTTTGCCTATTGTGTTGAAGAAATGCCCGGAATTGATCCGAAGTAGCCGTCCATCGGCTAAATGTTGATCCAAAATTAAAGGCAACCGTCGAAGAAAAGGCATTTGGGACCGGCTAGAAATCAAGCGGTTGACCAAGAAGTTCAGAAGTTGTTGGAATCCAAGTTCATCAAAGAAACCTATTACCCAGACTGGATAGCTAATGTGGTCATGGTGCCAAAGCCCAATGGCACCTGGAGGATGTGTGTGGACTACACTGACCTCAACAAGGCTTGTCCTAAGGACAGTTTCCCTTTGCCTAAGTTGGATCGTCTGGTAGACTCTACAACCGGTCATGCTTTCTTGAGCTTCATGGACGCTTATTCGCGCTTTCATCAAATCCCAATGTGGCCTGAGGATCAGGACAAGACGTCCTTCATCACTGAAAAAGGACTATATGGCTGGTTGAGAATGCCATTCGGCCTGCGCAATGCCCCGGCCACTTTTCAAAGATTGATCAATACGGTTTTTCAGCCACAATTGGGAAGAAATATGGAGGCATATATTGACGATATGATAGTCAAAAGTCGTCAAGAAGAAAATCATGTTGGTGATTTGAGAGAAACTTTTGAAACTCTCAGGAAATACAAGTTAAAGCTGAACCCCAAAGAAATGTGTGTTTGGAGTTTTGTCGGGGGAAGTTTTTAGGCTTCTTGGTGGATCAAAGGGGAATTGAAGCAAATCCCGAAAAGATACAAGCTATTTTAGACATGAAGTCTCCGTCAAAGGTAAAGGAAGTTCAGAGACTGACGGGTTGCTTGGCTGCCCTTGGACGTTTCTTGTCTAAGTCAGGCGACAAGTGCCATCACTTCTTCGCCACCATTAAGAAAAAAGCTAAGTTTGAGTGGACAAATGAGGCGGAGCAAGCACTACAAGCAGTCAAGGACCACCTTCGGCGGCTTCCTAGGTTGGTCGGCCGCCGAGGGGGAGAAGTCAGTTTGTATATTTGGCGTGTCCGCTCAAGCCGTGAGTGCCGTTGCCTGGCCGAAAGAGAATTCGTCCAAGTCCCAATATACTTCGTGAGTCACGTACTCAAAGACGCGGAAAATAGGTACACTCCCGTTAAGAAGTTTGGATTGGCCCTCGTCATGGCCGTAGAAAGTTAAGGCCCTATTTCTTGGCGCACGGTATAATCGTCTACACCGATCGGCCTTTGAAGCAAGTTCTACCGAAGATGGAAGGCTCATGGACGAATGTTAAAATGGGCGGTGGAGCTTAACATGTTTGATATATCCTTTGAACCAAGAACGACCATTAAAGGGCAAGCCTTGGCGGACTTTATAGTCGAACTTACTCGGCCACCATAGAGCCGATATCTCGATCCAAAGAAGAGGAAGAAGGCATTGGACGCTCATGGTTGATGGCTCGTCCACAATCAATGGATGTGGCGCAGGAATCATTTGCCAATCTCCCGAAGGGGACAAGTTTGAATATGCATTAAGATTCCGTTCGAGCGTCCAATAACGAAGCCGAATATGAGGCACTCTTGCGGGAATCAAAATGTGCAAAGCGGCCGTGCGCCGCTGAGATCGAGGCCAAATCGGACTCCCTCTTAGTGGTCAGCCAGGTTAATGGAGATTTTGAATGCAAAGAAGCCTCAATGAGCAAATACATGCAACTCATCAAAGATGAGATAGAGCCATTAAAACGATTTGTCCTCGACCAAGTACCAAGGTCAAAAAATCATCAAGCGTATGCTCTCTCGAAGTTAGCGCCTCGGCTGAAGGTGATGTGCCAAGAATAGTATTTTGGGAAGTCAAACCCAAAAAGAGCATCGATCAAGAGCAGATTATGTTTCTCGGCCCGGGGACTGTCCGGGATGGAGCCGATCATAGAATACAAGAAGACGGGACGATTGCCTTCAGATCCCGTAGAGGCCAAGTATGTGAAGGCTAGGGACAAGTGGTTTGAGCTATGGGACGAGACACTTTACAAGAAATCATTCAACCGGCCTCTGCTCAAGTGCGTCACCAGAGAAGATGGTCTGGAGGTCCTGAAAGAACTCCATGAAGGAGCTTGTGCTTCTCACATTGGGGGAAGAGCCTTAGGGGAGAAGGCTTTAAGGACGGGGTACTACTGGCCAACCTTAAAGGAAGATGCTCTAGTCTATGCAAAGAAGTGTGACAGTTGTCAGAAGCATGGAAATGTGCATCAGAAGCCGTCCAACTACTTAACCCCCATCTTGTTCCCTTTACCCTTTGCCAAATGGGGCATGGATATCCTAGGACCTTTCCCAGTGGCCGCCGGACAAAAGAAGTTTGTGATCGTGGTCGTTGATTACTTCACTAAATGGATAGAGGCAGAGGCCATGCGAGGAATTACGACAAACGACGTCAAGGGCTTCATCTGGAAAAACATCATACCCGTTTTGGCATACCACAGTCCATCGTCTTTGATAATGGCCCCCAATTTGAAACACCTAAACTGAAGGAGTGGTTAGCAGAAAGAGAAATAAAAGCACACTTCGCTGCCGTTGCCCACCCACAAGCAAATGGGCAGGTAGAGTCCTTCAACAAGATTCTATCAAATGGAATAAAAAAGAAGCTAGAAAATGCCAAGGGACAATGGGTTGAAGAGCTGCAGTTGGTGTTATGGTCCATCAGAACAACCGCCAAGAACTCTACTGGGGAGACGCCCTTCATGTTAGTCTACGGCACAGAAGCTGTCTTGCCCATTGAGATTGAAGAACCCACCCTGCGAGTTATGCTGTACTCAGAAGACGCCAACTGGGCTGCATTACGCACGGCTTTGGACCAAGTGCCAGAAGTCAGGGGCAATGCCTTGCTAAGAATGCAATTGTACAAACTGCGTATGGCTCGGGAGTTTAACAAAAGAGTTGTTAGACGACCACTCAAAGTAGGGGATCTTGTCCTTAGAAAGATGGAAGCGGTTGGACGAGCAAAAGAGTTAGGGGAAGCTAACACCTAATTGGGAAGGACCTTACATGATTATCCAAGAACTCTAGCAGGGGTACTTTTCGTCTTCAGGATCTGGATGGACGACCATTACGCCGTACTTGGAATTCTGATAATTTGAAAAAGTATCACGTCTAATTCAATCCACCGTCGAATGTTTATGCGGTAGTTTTTAGCTAATCCAAAGTGCCGCGGCACAAATTAGAAAAAAGAATTGTATACATGCATCTTGGCATTCCGTCAAGCAAAATCCATATTATACAATTCCTACTTTCTTATTTCCTTATTTATTTTTACCAAGTTAACTCACTTTGGGGCATTAAATCAGTTACTCGTCTAAAAGTGACAGTAACTTGGATAAAAAAGGAAAAGCGTCACAATTACTCATTTTTATGCCGAACATCACTCCATCGAAGAGACCGGCCAAAGTATAGCACATACAAGGCCGTCAATCTGACAAAACCTCTAGTAAGAGTAACGTCAAAGTCTCTGAGAGAAAGCTGGCCTGAAATAAGTCCTTAGTAAAGGATGCTTATCTTCACAAGCACGGCCAGCTAAGTAGCCTAGACCCTAGTAAGGGATCACTACTTAATGACGAGTGTTGCTCCCTCAAGGAAGCCGGCTAAAACATGTGTTCAGCATATATAACAAGCTCGTCCGATAGTTTCAGCAGGCTCGGCCAAAGTAGGCCGCTTTCCTTCTTGGTCTTTGGCTCGCCCACCATGTACGGTTGAACTAAGCCCAAGAAGGGGGGGGGATGATAGAAGCCTAAAAGACGAGCTCAGGAGAACAAGGTCGTCCAAAACAAGTGTTTCAATCATATTATGCAGATCGTCTACAATGTTCAAGACGAGTCAACTTTTGTACTTAGAAACAATTCAAAGTTAATGTGATAGTCAAATGGGAATTGATGAAAATAAGAGGCAAGCAAGTGGCAAAAGTCTTTCATATATATCACGAGTAAATTTACAAAATGTGATTACTGAAAGCTACAACGGCACATAACTAAAGAAACTAGAAAAATAAACCTAAAACTAGGCTTCGTCTTCAACATGAATTTCTTGGTTGTCCTCGGGCTCCTCATCTTCGACTGAAGCCTCGTCGCCTGACTCTATAAACTCCGGAGGATCCTCAGCACAGACCATGGCCCTATGGGCACTCTGTTGGTATTCCAGGCGACGGACAAAGCTCGGGACCTCCTCGGCTTCAGCCAGCATTTCGAAGGCCTTGACGGCCCAACCTTTGGACGTTTCTACAACATGTTCGAGGCCCTTTTTGGCATCGTCAAAGGTTTGGGAAACCGTCTTTTCCAGACGAGCGTTTCTCGCCCTTAGAAGAATATTCTCCCTTCTCAGCTGAGCAGCGGCAAGAAGGGCGGCGTCTCTCTCACCCTTAAGATCTGTAGAGAGAGAGTTGATGATCATCTTCAGATGGTCTCTCTCCTTGTACTGATCATTGATGGTAACAAGATATTTCTTGTTCTTGGATTCAAGTTCTGCCGACCTTTTCTCCAATGCATCGAGTGACTGACGATGGAGAGTATTCGCCATCTCAATGTCGTGAATGGCCTTGTCGCCGGCCGTTGTAGCAAGATGGACGAGGTGCTTGTTCTCTTTTCTGAGCTCCCTCGCCCATTCTTCAGTTAGCATGCTGCGAGCCAGAAGCTGGAACAATGAAAACAAACCAAGTTATTAGACGAGTGAAAGAACCAAAATTTGTATCAAGTATAAAATAAAGCAGGCTAAAAGCAATACCTCGGCAGCAAGCTGAGACATGTAGCCCACATGCCCAGCAGACGCCCCCCTTAATCCCTTAATGTAGGATTCAGGGTAGCACTTGAAGAGCTCTCGCTTGTCGCTCCTTCTCCGGCTTCGACATTTTGGCGAAAGCAGGAGAAGACTCCTCGTCCGAATCAGCGAGGGGAGGAGTTGGGGGAATAGCAGGGCCTTTGCCCTTATCTGAAAGAGGGGGAGAGTCAGTTATCTTGATAGGAATGACGATGGATTGTCTATTGGACGGACTCATGGACAGTTCACCGACCCGCACCGTCCTAACTATATTGGGGTAATACGACTCACCGGACGAAATAGATGCCGTCCTAACAGCTAAGGGCATCTGTGGCACCAGCTTAGCCACCGAGCCGCTGAACCCTGGATAGTTCTCAGCCGCAGCTCCAGATTCTGGTGCAACTAGAGCCAAGGCAGACTCCGGTTTGACCTCAGTAAAGTCGGCCGGCAACACGCTGAGCGGAACAGCCGCATGAGCACCCTCTCCCTCCTCAGCCGGGCCAACAGCCGAAGGCTCCTTTTTAGGAACCTTGGCTGAGGGGGGAGGCATACTAATCTCCCCAACCTCACCAAGTGGAGTCGTCTTATCTGCCTTCTTCCTTGTGAAGCCCTTAGGCTTCTTCGCTGAAGGCCGGTCGGCAAATGTAGTTGGCCTCTTTTTGGACGAGGACGATTTCCCGGTGGAAGTTTGTTGGTAGGAGCATTTTTCGAAAAGAGTAAACCGCCGTCAAATTAGTCGACCTAGGAACAAAAGTTATAATCAAGTATTACAAAGACTTCGTCTGAAAGAAGAAATGAAAGATGATTTGCAAATATGCAGACAAGTATGTCCCCAAGAAGGTGACCGTTCAAATATAGAAGTTCTATGGAAGGCCCTCGTCCAAAAAACTGTGCAACTCCAGACGAGTAGGGCACCAAGAAGGTGCACATCTAAGTCTGGACGTTCTCATACTTTTGGTGGCCCTCGTCCAAAAAACTGTGCAACTCCAGACGAGTAGGGCACCAAGAAGGTGCACGTCTAAGTCTGGACGTTCTCATACTTTTGGTGGCCCTCGTCCAAAAATTCGATGCCAATTTCGGACGAGTAGGGCGCCAAGAAGGTGCCCGTCCAAGTCTGGACGTTCGCATACTTTTGCTGGCCCTCGTCCAAAAAATTGTGCAACTCCGGACGAGTAGGGCACCAAGAAGGTGCACGTCTAAGTCTGGACGTTCTCATACTTTTGGTGGCCCTCGTCCAAAAATTCGATGCCAATTTCGGACGAGTAGGGCGCCAAGAAGGTGCCCGTCCAAGTCTGGACGTTCGCATACTTTTGGTGGCCCTCGTCCAAAAAATTGTGCAACTCCAGACGAGTAGGGCACCAAGAAGGTGCACGTCTAAGTCTGGACGTTCTCATACTTTTGGTGGCCCTCGTCCAAAAATTCGATGCCAATTTCGGACGAGTAAGGCGCCAAGAAGGTGACCGTCCAAGTCTGGACGATCTCCTTCTTTGGGTGACCCTCGTCCGAAAATTGGGTGCCAATTTCGGACGAGTATGGCGCCAAGAGGGTGACCGTCCAAGTCTGGACGCCCTCCTTCCTTGGGCGACCCTCGTTCGAAAAATTGGATGCCAACTTCGGACGAGTATGGCGCTATGAAGGTGACCGTCCAAGTCTGGACGCTCTCCTTCCTTGGGCGACCCTCGTCCGAAAATTGTATGCCAACTTCGGACGAGTTTGGCACCAAGAAGGTGACCATCCAAGTCTGGACGTTCTCCTTCTTTGGGTGACCCTCGTCCAAAAATTGGATGACAATTTCGGACGAGCACATATGATCCTCGGAAAAAAAAAAATAAAAATAAAAATAAAAAATTTACCAATGTTTCTGCCCTCTTCTCGGCACTGCTCTTTGCAAACTCCTTCCAAAGGTTGGCGGTAAATTGGGACATGCTAATCTCCCCCGTCCAAGATGCTTCGAGGCGTTGTCTGGCCGAGTCTGCAAAAGGACAAAAAGGTGTTCATCAAATGGACTATAGACGAAGAGTTTTAGTTGGATGATTTTTAATATATACCTTTATCATCGGCCAACCTCAGGCCGGCAGCAACCAAGAAGTCGTCTTGGTAAAACATTTCCTTAAAAGGTATCCAGTTGGATGGCCCTTTAATGGAACGTCGGCGGGCCGGAGTACTCTTTTGTCCCGAAGTACTCCACAACTTCATCATCGAAATTGTCCTCCAATTCCAGCCAGGACTGCTTCCGTCCCGTATTCGTGACGGACCGGTTATGGAATCTATAGCTCTCAGTAGCCGAATCATTGGCCGCTTTTAAAAAGATGAAGTCGGCTTTCCATTCATGCATTTTCGAAGGTTTGCCCCAAGCCGTAAGGAAGCCGGGCGGTTGCAGATATCGAGCCATGTCCCGTCCACGGCCCCGGGTACCTTGGCCGCATAGTGGATGTGGGTAAAGGCCTCGAAGAGAAAGGGCTAGGCCGCGTAGCTCGCAGACGGCGATAAACGTCAGGACGTTGTGCCAAGCGTTAGGAGCCAGCTGATTATGGCCGATGTGGTAGTGCTGTAACACTTGTTCTATGAAGTCATGGAGGGGAAACCTCAATCCAGCGTCTAAGGCTAGTTTATAGACCGCGAAATGGTTCTTAGGAGCGCTCAAGATCGTCGCGTCCTTGTTAGGAATGACAAAGGAAAAGCCCGGCATGGGCATGAAAGACGATAAGTAATTAGGGTCTGGTCCTAGTTTCTCTAACCACTTACGGTTGACCAAAATGAAACCTGGATCAGAAAGGGGACCTAAACGTCTTCTAATCTCCGACGAGGTAGTAGAGGCCCCGTCGATTCTTCGGCAGCCTTCGAATTGCTACCGTTATTGCCTTCGCCGATCTCTACCATTTCGGCGTCCCTACCGGAAGTGTTGGTTTCGTGGATTTATTTCGGAGTTTTACGCCTCATGGTCAAAAGGATGCCTCGTCCAAAGACCGAGCACTTTGGACCTCTCTTGCCTCATCGGGCACCCGTCCAAAGTGGATTCCTCCATATCCGAGCTATTTGACGGGATTATTGCTTTTCGTCTTAGACGGGCCGTTTGCTTGACACGCGCCAGATTACCCTGCACAGGTAAAGACTGGGTCGTCTGACTTTCTCGGCCAAAACTATGAAAATATATATACTCGGCCAGAAGAGGCCCAACTCTAGAATGTGCCGAAGAAGAAGTATCGGTTCTAGGGTCAAGACAAGCTCTTGGTTGGCTAAGATTATTTGACGAAGATGATTCCATTTTATTGATTTTCTAAGAAAAAAATAAAGAATAAAGAATGAAGAGTTCAAAGAAACGATACCCGCTAAGAACGTCACGGGCGATTCGGTGAAGAATGCTTTGAAGCTGGACGATCTATCTCTCTCTCTCTCTCTAGAAAATTCTCAGAGTTTCTCTCTCTAGACAAATTTGTTCGAAGTGCTAAATGATTCAATGTCTTTGCTCCAAGGGTATTTATAGAGGAATAAGAAACTTGTGGAACCGGTCAAGAATGACCGAAAAAATAATACAACGGTCGAATATGACCGGTAGAACCCAGAAGAAGGCGCACCACTTTACCTGGATTTGAACTACCTTGAGGGTAAAAGGGCCTTAACCGTCAGATGGGCCAACAGTAAAAGCCCTTTTAGGGGCAAATGTTGTAGTCTAACATCTACGGCTCTTTCTGAGACACTTGGGCTTATCAGAGCCGTACACGTGTCACCTTAGTTAAAGAGAAGAAATGTCTTGCATCTTTGGGCTACCCTCAGCGAGTTAAAAGGTCTAAATTCGGCCCAAAGGTCGAGCCCGAAGAATGTAAGGTGGTTGCATGAGAGTGGTTGATAAACCCTCCCAAATCATGGCCTGCCCACGTGTCATGATCTGATTCTTCACCCAATCAAAAGCCACTATTCTAGGTCAGATTTTAAGGTTAGCTGTCATCTTGCTATCACTATAAATACCCCTGAAATCAGGAGAAAGAGAATTCAATGCAAACAGTGTAAAGTTACTCTGATAAAATACTCTCTCACTTTCTCTCTCTATCTCTACTTTCTCTCACTACTCCTGATATCTGACTTAAGCTTCGGAGGGGGAACCACCACCCAAACCTCCAGGGTGGGTCCCTTTTTGCAGGTTCGGAAGTAAAGCTCAGCCTTGGACTGGATTGATTCAGACATTGTTGCACAAGTCTCCAAAGAAGAACATCTAAGGGATACTAGTTTACTTGCTCGACAAGAAAGCACCATCTACAGCTTACTTGTTGGACAAGGGACAAAACAACTGTAATCACAAAAATACTCTCCCTCACTAAAATCTCCTTCTTTAGTTTTATTTTGTGAAGTTATCTCCAGATTCAAAACTTTGTAAGTTTTAATATCAATACAATTCAAGTTATTCAATTTTGATTCTCTTTATTTTAAATTTTTACTTTTCTTAAGATTTTCTATTGTTTTATATTTTGGAGGGGAAGAATCCTTGAATGACCATTCGACCTTTTTCCCAAATTGAACAAAATTACGAACATTATCTGCAGAACAGATTTCAGTAGAGAATCTATCCCACCATTTGATCTTGAATTCTCGGACAAACGAGAGTGGGTAAGGAGAAGGGAGAACTTGTTTGAGTGTATAACACCAACATAAGATCCATGGGATCTTGAATTCAGCATGAAAATTAACCTGCTTTGTATAAAGTTCGCCTTTTGAATTGGTGACAAAGGCTTTGAATCCATCAGAACATGTTTGAGGGTAAATATCTGTGGTTGGTCCAAACTGGTACCACCAATGATAAAACCATATTGGGAATTCTTTTGGACAATATTTATTAAAAGTAAAAAACCATGAATGATCAAAGGCTTGGAGTAAAAAGGTTCTATACCAGGCCATTTTGTAGTCAAAGTATGAGTAAGTTTGGGGAATGAATCTTTTGGTGAAGGTTTTTTCGGCATAAGGTGATGTCCAATCTTTAGATGTTATCACCTTCTTGATGATGCATTTTGAGTAAACAATCTTACCAGATTGATCCTTTTCATGTTTGATCTCAGTTGAATTTGAATCGACAAGAATAAATTCATAAAATTTTTGATTCTTGGCAGGAGTGTCAGGAAACCATTCGCAACCTTCTGGGAAAGTATTGCGATTTAGTTTTTGAATGGTTTGGAGTGGCTGAGATTCTTTGAAGGCAGTTAGGAATAAAGGTTCGAAAGGATTTTTTGTAAAATAGGCTGATCGTGCCTCTGTTCTCTGAATATTTGAAGAGGAAGATGATTTTTGTGGATTTGAAGGAATGGTTTCTTTTTGAATGGTTTGTGCATAGGATAATTGAGGGAATTCAAATCTATTTGAAAGAGGTATATTTGTATGAGTTTTGGGATTTGAAGGATTTCCAGAGGTTTGAATCTTCATTTCATAATCATCAGCTGACTGATAACCTTTTGAATTCTTTTGTGTCTTCTGAGACCTTTTGGAGGTCATGTTTTCCCTGCAAAAATTCTCTCGTAAGGAAATCGGGAAGGGAATTTTTATCTCCATTAATAAATTGTATATCAAAATCAAAACTTGCTAGGATAGCTTGCCATCTAGCAAACTGTTGTTTTGAAACCAAATTTTGAACGTCCTTTTCTAAAACTTCTTTTGCTGATTTGCAATCAACTCGTAAAAGAAATTTTTTATTGTAAAGATCATCTTGAAATTTTGAAATACATAAAACTATCGATAGAATTTCTTTTCTAACGGTGGAATAATTTTTTTGTGGTCCGAGCCAGACACCAGAATGAAATCTAACTAATTGTTCTTTCTTTTCTATTTTTTGTTTGAGAATACCTCCATAACCTATATCAGAGGCATCTGTTTCAACTATCATGAATGCATCAGGATTGGGAATGCCTAGACAAGGAAGACTTTTGACTTTTTCTTTTAATAGTCGAACAATATGAGTATGCTTATCAGACCATGCAGGAGGATTCTTTTGTAATCTTTGAAATAAAGGCATACATGTTTGTCTTAATTTGGGAAAGAAATCAGAAACATAATTAAGACAACCAAGAAACCTTTGTAACTGAGTCTTGTCCTTGATTTCATCAGGGAATTTATCTCGCAAATTCGATAGCCCTATTAATAGGCTTAATTGTTCCTTGATGAATATCATGTCCAAGAAACCTTATTTTTGTTTGGAAAAGTCTCATTTTAGAGGCAGAAACAACTAATCCATTTTTTTCAATGACATGAAGAAATGTATGGAGATGTTTGAAATGCTGATCTAGACTTTTAGAAAATATGAGAACATCATCAATGTAAACTATTGAAAAAGATGAATAAGGATTTAAAATATCATTCATAACGTTTTGAAATTCTGAGGGAGCGTTCTTGAGACCAAAAGGCATTACATTCCATTCATAATGACCAAATGGAACAGTAAATGCTGTCTTATACCTATCTTCTTTGGCTATTTGGATTTGCCGAAACCGCATTTCATGTCAAATTTTGAAAATATTTTTGAACCATAAAGTCTTTTAAGTAAATCTCTTTTGTTAGGAATAGGATATCTTATCCATTGAAGAACCTTATTGAGAGGCTTATAGTTAATAACAAGACGAGGAACTCCCCGTTCCTTTTCGACTTGTTCATGACATAAAAAGCTGCACAACTCCAAGGAGATTTGGAGGATCTTATTAGCTTTTTATCGAGGAGAGTTTGAATTTCTTTTCTGCAGAATTCTAAGAGCTCAGAATTCATTTGTATTGGTCTTGCTTTGGTAGGAATATTTTTTTCTGAGAAGCCTGGTTCATAAGGAAGTGTCACCATATGCTTTTTTCTATCCCAAAAAGCATTTGGTAAATCTGAACAGACTTTATTTTTAAAAACATTTTCTAAATCAGTAATCTTCTTTTGAATAGAAGGATGTTGAAGTTGTTCTTCAATTTTATGAAAAGAAATATCATTTTTCAAAACGGAAATTTGATGTTTCATATATTGAATTGAATTTATTTTTTGATAAATGGAAGAGGACTGTAGTAAAGAAATATCTTTTTGCAAAATAGGACAAAGAAATTTAAAGGAAATTGTTTTTCCAAAAATTTCTGTATGAACTCCTTCATGATTAACTGAAAACGGATAGATTTGAGTTAGAAAAGGTGTTCCAAGGATAATTTCTTCCTTGATATCCTTGACCACTGTAAAAGTATTTTTAAAGGAGCATTTATCATTTACAACATAAGCTTTTGAAATCTTGTGTTGAATTTGAAGAGGAGACCCATTAGCCCCATATAATTGGGTCTTAGTACTTTCGTAAAATTTTGAAGGAACCAGTCCGTCTTTGATACAATTTTGATCTGCACCACTATCTACTAGGGCAAGATAGTTTGCAGAAAAGTCCTTAACCTTTAAAGTAACTAAAACATACCATTTTTGAAAATTGATTTTATTGACCTGCTGGACAAAATCAATTGTTTTTGAGGTAGAATGAGAATTTTTTTGAAGAGAATCCTTCTGAGGATTTTCTATGAGAGAGAGTCTCGTTTCAATTTCCAAATCCTTTAATTGTAGAGACTGAAGATTCTTTTGAATTTCAGAAACTTGTGCTTTAAGAGAATTTATCTCTTGTTGCACTAAATTAGTAGTATGGGATTTTGATTCTAGGGGAAAATTTGATTTTCCTGGAATTGTTGAGGGATATTTTTCAAAAAGTTTTGAAATACTAAAAGGCTCAGTTAAAGGAATTTGAGAGCTTGTACCAGGAGTTTTTTTCAGGACCAAGGATTTAAGACGTAATAATGCGTCTTTTTTAATCTCAGGATCTTGAACTCTATCTATTAGATCAAAAAGGAATTGCTTGTCATCTTCTTTATCTTCAGAGATGACATTCAAAGATTGAATGAAAGGTGTAGAAGATTCTGATTTTCCAGAATCAGGATCGTCATGATGAATTTGATGAAGGAAGTCATCATCATCTTTTTCAGATGAGGATGGTGAAGAATTGAGAAGTATTCTAGAAAGTTTCTCACAAAGATCAGAATTATCTTGAAATAATTCATTGATCTTCTTTTTGGTAGTACATTTATCTGCCTTGTGGCCAGGCTTGCCGCAGGAATAACAAATAATTTCTTTTTGAGAAAATTTATCTTTTCCAAAAGACTTCTTTTTAGAATGCCTTCTCCGTTTATAATAAGGAGGTGGATTTGAAAAATTCTTTTCTCTTCTGGAAAAATATTTCTTCTTTGATTTTTTAAATTCCCTTTTTCTTTTAGAGGAGGGAGCTTGAATTTTTCCAACACCAAAGGCTTCACAAAAACAACCTAATTCTTTTCTAGATTGTTTTTTCTCAGAAATATATTTACCTTGTAATTTGAGTTCTTCACATAAAGAAAGTCCTTCATTTTTTACAAAGGCAAATAGTTGACCATAAGTAATAAATTTGAATGGGATTTCTTCTGCTCCTATTTGTTCTCGAATTTTTCGGAAAATTCTTTGAGCAAATAAGTTTGGAAGTCCTGAAATAAATTTTTCTTTCCAAAATGACTCATTACAGTCATTTCTTCTTAAAACGTATGTTAAAAACATATCTTTATACCAACGATAATCGCTTAAAGTTGGACATCGAAGATTTGTTAAAATAATTCTTTGAGCAGATAATTCTTCACGTGGATTTCCCACGAAATACATACCAATAGTGAGAATAAGATAGTCACAACAATCAGGAATTGTGAAAGCAACTCCCCTATCGTCTTCCATTGTGACAGTATGATTAAGAATGCTCATTTGATCTTGGAGGGTTAATGAATTATCCCACCAATTTTTCAGTTGACCGGTAAATCCTGCAATAAGCATTCCAAAGATGACTTGCTCATTGCTTTCTCTTCTTTTATATGCGGCTCTTGCCATTCCCATTTCCTGAAGAGTATTGAGTATTTCATACTCAGATTTACCATCTATATTCCATTCATGAATAGTATCAGCTTGATACTGATTTGTATGGAACTTAGATCGTTCTTCATATTGAATATCAGGAGGAGTAGGCCTTGGATAATAATTTCTAGTGGAAGCATTTTTCCAAGAACTTTTAATCTTATTAACTTGTTCTGGATTGTCGTTAAATTGACATTCCAGATTAGCTATAAGATCTGTTTCAGAATTATCTGAATCAGACTCTTCTGATTCAATTTCTTGAGTACTCTTATGAATAGTGGTAATCTGCTTCGAGGAGGAAGAAGATAATTGAGAAAGGCTGTGTGATATCTAAGCAAGAATTTCATCTTGCGCATGAGAAGAACTAGTCATTTTAGACGTAACAGAATAAGGAAAGTTTTGTGGCTTAAAATGAGGTTGAGAAATGTCATTAGGAAATTTCGAAGGAAAGTTTTGTGGCTTAAAATGAGGTTGAGAAATGTCATTAGGAAATTTCGAAGAGCTTGACTGAGAATATAAAGTATTCCCAGTGGTCTGACTTTTGAAAGAGTCTAGTTTTGTAGACAAATGGTCTACTTGATTTGCAATTGTATGAAGAGCTTGATTGGTATAATTATTTTGCTGATATACCTTCAAGACATCTTCAACAATTACTGTATCTTTCCCATGATCTTGTCTTCCTGTTTTAAAAGGAGACGCGATCATTTCCTTTTCTCCTTCTCTTAATTTCAAAGGAGCCAGAGGAGGGTGAACTGAATTTACAATTCGTCCATCAGAAAGATTCCAATTTTGTCGAAGTTGAGTTTGAACCTGTATGGAGGAAGAGTCGAAAGGATTTTCTATTCCTCTCTTTTGACAAAATAAAGAAAACCATGTGAAGAAAGGAATGTTGACATGCATCCGTTTCATGTCACCATACCATTCTTCCCTTATTGAGGTTTTGAGCGATTCATCGAAGGCTAAAAACCATACTCTAATTTGAGAATTTTGAGAAGAGTTGAAATCATCTCGGAGATAAGCTTTGTTGATTTCGAATTCCTGGTCTTGAATTGTGTTTATAGAATTAAAGTCTTGCATTTGAGAAGCTGTAGGAGACTGTGGAGGTGAGGAATGAGTTTCTTCATAAGTAGGAATGGGAGTTTTGAAGTTTACTTTGAATTGTCTGTCAGAGATTGGTGCGGGCGCGGATGTGTCGTTGTGTGCACCGCACCCGGCCAAAGATAAAATTTCTCCTACTCTCTTCTACACTAAGGTAGTATAGTGGAAGTAGGGGTCGTATCCACAGGGAAACAGGGACGAGTTTAGTACTTAGCGTGATTCGAAACCTAGATTAAGCTAAGGGCCGAGAAACCTAATTACAAAGGGGGGTTTCAAGTAGATTTACGAATAAACTAAAACTAACTAGCAAGTAAATAAAATGAGAAATCAATTATGGAAAGATCTTGAATCCGATTAACATCCACTTCAATTCCTTATCGATCCTCGAACCTCCACTCTAATTATTTCCATAATTATCTATTGTTGAGAATTAATCTCGCATTCTCCTTATTCTTAGTTGAATAGCACGATCAGCGTGACTATAAAACCCTAACTAAAGGATAACCTAGTCCGATCTGCGTCTAAGTTCAATCCAATAGCAGCAATAAACACAGAGAACCAATAGACCTGCTAATGTCATACACGCGATAAACATTCAACAGTTGATTCAATTTCCCTAAGAAATAACCAAGAAGATCAGCATCTAAATTACTCCTAGTTTGCTACCAATTGATAAAAGAATAAAACAATCTGATTCTATTCTTAAATCTAGCATTAGATTAATCACACAATCAAACTAGTAACGTTCCTAGCATAATTATGCAATAATCATAAATCACAAACATAGAAATTGAACCATAATCAAGGAAAAGAGAAAGAGAGGAAAGATCTCACAATAACGGTTGAAGCTTCATGTTAATTGATCCAAGAACAGTTCAAGCTACAATCCGATAGCAAAAACCAAATCCAACATTGAAATCCTAAAAACTAAACTAAGAATTGAAAACTAAAACTAAGAAATAAAAAAACAAAGAAAAGAGAAATGAAGAACAAAGAGGAACGAAGAAGGAAAGATGAAAAGAGAATCATGAAGAAGGAAGGATGAGGAGAGGAGCTCTCCCCTCAAGCTTGCCACTCCAAGGTCTACATTTCAGCTCTCCTCTTCGTACTTCTCTTCGTCTCCCCACAAAAATTAGGTTTTAGGAAGCATTTAAACCCCGCACAAAATCGTGGCCCCAAGCCGACTTAAGCGTCGCGAGTCGCGACACTGATCGCGAGTCGCGACGAGGACTCTGTCTCCCCGCGCACAAAATGGCTGGGCAAGCATCGCGAGTTGCGAAGAACATCGCGAGGTGCGACAAGCAGGGGTCACGAGTCGCGACATCCCTCGCGAGTTGCGAGCCTGCTGCTGGGCAGGTTCTCGTGCCTGCTGTGCGAGCGCTGGGCTGTGCGAGCTGGGCGATGAGCGTGCGGTGCTGAGCTTCTTTGGCGGCGACGTGGTGGCTGGGGCATGCTTGCGATGCGGGCTGGATGGGCGATGATGCTTGGGCTTGGCGATGATGCTTGGGCTTGGCGATGATGCTTGGGCTTGCGGTGGAGTTTGATGCTTGCGGTGATGCTTGGGCTTTGGTCGGCTCAAATGCACTTCACCTTGGAAGCTCGGAATACATGACATTAACACAACTTATCTCGCAACACTCCGAACTTCCGCTAAGAGTTAAATAAAACACGAATGTTAACAATTACAATCAAACCCTTAGCAAAGTGCACCCAAAGTAACGTAAATACTACGTATAACTTGAGCGTATCAAATACCCCCCACACTTGAACTTTACTCGACCTCGAGTAAACTCAAAATGAGGATCACCAAATAAATCATCACCCAAGCTAACGACACCAACCTACACTCCCCATCAACTACATCATCATCATCACATCTTAACAACATCCGCTCAAAAACCTAAACGTAAGGGACGATGATTCCCCCACACTTAGATTCGAGCTCACCTGAAAAATACAAAGACGCGACAACAATAATCACCAAACGACAACCAAAATGTGAGCTCAAATCCTGAAGGATCTCAAAGGAATTGAACTCACTCCAACGCCACAATCCAAATGACAACTCGCCTAAAACCTCAAAAGATAAACTACTACTACAACAACTAACTTAAAATAGCAAGTCATGGAACAAAGACAAAAAGGGATAAATTCCATGCTTACTCCCAAAAACAAACAATCAACCAAAAGAATGCGAAAGCCAAAATAAATAGATCTTCCCAAAACAAAGGATGAATTCACTAACCCAACCCGAAAACGCTTTCCACCTTATGACACCGTCTCCGGCAAATGAGTTTTCAAAGTATATAATTCTCTCTTAATCTCTCATTTTGCCTAGGAGCCCTTTCGGGTTTTCATCCTAGCTTCACACATTTCTTTTTTGGTTGCACCTCACCATCTTACCCGCTCAATATAAGCCACTTTTTTGCATAGGTTGCCCTTTCGGGTTTTCAACCTATCCGGGCCCCCAATTTTTGCCCGAGTCGCCCGCCCTTGCGGGTTTTCAACTCAGCCGGGATTCATTTTCATTGTTTTTTTTTTTTTTTTTATTTTTTCATTTTCATTTTTTTTTTCATTTTTTTTTTCAAATTGAAATAAATACAACATAAATACAACATAGATACATGAGAATGAGAATACCCTCCCCCCTACTTAAACTACACATTGTCCTCAATGTGACGACAATTAGAAGAAAAAGTAAACTGAAAATGGGGGGAGAAAATCGAAAATCGGGTAAATCGAAGATCGAATGCTCAAGACTCATGACCAAACAATCCGTCAAACTCAAATTTCTTAACAACACCAACTCAAATCTCCGAAATCAACTCACAACCCTCTCCCTCAAATCACTCAAACAAATGGCAAATTCAAAAGTTTTAAATTTTTGAGATTTGCACCTAGCTCAAGAGATCGAAAGATACAACAATCTCACTCCTCTAGTGTTACCAACTCCTAGCTATTGAACTCCTCCCAACGGGTTTTCTTTTGTGGACTTGGGCTCAAAGTGGATTAAGATTTGTTGTGGTTCTTTTGAGTGGGTGGGCGGTGGGTGGAAGAAAATTTGATGTGGTGGTGGAAATTTGATGAGAAATAAAGGAAAGAAAGAAAATAAAAAGGGTCTCGGGTTGCCTCCCGAGAAGCGCTGTTGTTTAAAGTCGTTAGCTCGACTTAATACCTTAAGCTCAATCATTAGGTTGTGCTCCATGTGTGACAATGGTGGTTCCATGTCAATCTCCACTTCAAATACCTGCAAAATTGATTGAGAAGGACTCTTGCAATGCATTGTTAGTGCCTAGCTTACTACATCATGGTTGAGCATATAACATCAGATTATATCCAAAACCTAGCATTAAGTCAACAACAAACATCAACTAGTAGTACTCCTAGCTAATCCAAGTCATGACCATTACTATAAATGTTTAAAGCTAGACAATAACCAAGATATAGAGTAAATCTTACCATAAACCGTCAAAAACTTCAATCAACCATTCTCAAGAGAGTGGCCAACCAAAAACAAAGAGCACAAGCAATACCATCCAAAAATCACGCTAAATACAAACAAGTAACACCGTTTCCCCAAACGGCGCCAAAAATTTGGTGCGGGCGCGGATGTGTCGTTGTGTGCACCGCACCCTACCAAAGATAAAATTTCTCCTACTCTCTTCTACACTAAGGTAGTATAGTGGAAGTAGGGGTCGTATCCACAGGGAAACAGGGACGAGTTTAGTACTTAGCGTGATTCGAAACCTAGATTAAGCT
This sequence comes from Beta corolliflora, assembly GCA_947648045.1. Lineage (NCBI taxonomy): Eukaryota > Viridiplantae > Streptophyta > Magnoliopsida > Caryophyllales > Amaranthaceae > Beta > Beta corolliflora. Next base: position 132,139 of record CANSZD010002941.1, on the reverse strand, counting down.
AAGGGCCGAGAAACCTAATTACAAAGGGGGGTTTCAAGTAGATTTACGAATAAACTAAAACTAACAAGCAAGTAAATAAAATGAGAAATCAATTATGGAAAGATCTTGAATCCGATTAACATCCACTTCAATTCCTTATCGATCCTCGAACCTCCACTCTAATTATTTCCATAATTATCTATTGTTGAGAATTAATCTCGCATTCTCCTTATTCTTAGTTGAATAGCACGATCAGCGTGACTATAAAACCCTAACTAAAGGATAACCTAGTCCGATCTGCGTCTAAGTTCAATCCAATAGCAGCAATAAACACGAGAGAACCAATAGACACCGCTAATGTCATACACGCGATAAACATTCAACAGTTGATTCAATTTCCCTAAGAAATAACCAAGAAGATCAGCATCTAAATTACTCCTAGTTTGCTACCAATTGATAAAAGAATAAAACAATCCGATTCTATTCTTAAATCTAGCATTAGATTAATCACACAATCAAACTAGTAACGTTCCTAGCATAATTATGCAATAATCATAAATCACAAACATAGAAATTGAACCATAATCAAGGAAAAGAGAAAGAGAGGAAAGATCTCACAATAACGGTTGAAGCTTCATGTTAATTGATCCAAGAACAGTTCAAGCTACAATCCGATAGCAAAAACCAAATCCAACATTGAAATCCTAAAAACTAAACTAAGAATTGAAAACTAAAACTAAGAAATAAAAAAACAAAGAAAAGAGAAATGAAGAACAAAGAGGAACGAAGAAGGAAAGATGAAAAGAGAATCATGAAGAAGGAAGGATGAGGAGAGGAGCTCTCCCCTCAAGCTTGCCACTCCAAGGTCTACATTTCAACTCTCCTCTTCGTACTTCTCTTCGTCTCCCCACAAAAATTAGGTTTTAGGAAGCATTTAAACCCCGCACAAAATCGTGGCCCCAAGCCGACTTAAGCGTCGCGAGTCGCGACACTGATCGCGAGTCGCGACGAGGACTCTGTCTCCCCGCGCACAAAATGGCTGGGCAAGCATCGCGAGTCGCGAAGAACATCGCGAGGTGCGACAAGCAGGGGTCGCGAGTCGCGACATCCCTCGCGAGTCGCGAGCCTGCTGCTGGGCAGGTTCTCGTGCCTGCTGTGCGAGCGCTGGGCTGTGCGAGCTGGGCGATGAGCGTGCGGTGCTGAGCTTGCTGGGCAGACGTGGTGCTGGGCATGCTTGCGATGCGGCTGGATGGGCGATGATGCTTGGGCTTGGCGATGATGCTTGGGCTTGCGGTGGAGTTTGATGCTTGCGGTGATGCTTGGGCTTTGGTCGGCTCAAATGCACTTCACCTTGGAAGCTCGGAATACATGACATTAACACAACTTATCTCGCAACACTCCGAACTTCCGCTAAGAGTTAAATAAAACACGAATGTTAACAATTACAATCAAACCCTTAGCAAAGTGCACCCAAAGTAACGTAAATACTACGTATAACTTGAGCGTATCAGAGATATCTGACTTAGAGTAAGAGAATGAATTGCGAGGATTTGAATTTCTTTGTCCTATTTTGCAAAAAGATATTTCTTTACTACAGTCCTCTTCCATTTATCAAAAAATAAATTCAATTCAATATATGAAACATCAAATTTCCGTTTTGAAAAATGATATTTCTTTTCATAAAATTGAAGAACAACTTCAACATCCTTCTATTCAAAAGAAGATTACTGATTTAGAAAACGTTTTTAAAAATAAAGTCTGTTCAGATTTACCAAATGCTTTTTGGGATAGAAAAAAGCATATGGTGACACTTCCTTATGAACTAGGCTTCTCAGAAAAAAATATTCCTACCAGGACATCACCTTATGCCGAAAAAACCTTCACCAAAAGATTCATTCCCCAAACTTACTCATACTTTGACTACAAAATGGCCTGGTATAGAACCTTTTTACTCCAAGCCTTTGATCATTCATGGTTTTTTACTTTCAATAAATACTGTCCAAAAGAATTCCCAATATGGTTTTATCATTGGTGGTACCAGTTTGGACCAACCACAGATATTTACCCTCAAACATGTTCAGATGGATTCAAAGCCTTTGTCACCAATTCAAAAGGCGAACTTTATACAAAGCAGGTTAATTTTCATGCTGAATTCAAGATCCCATGGATCTTATGTTGGTGTTATACACTCAAACAAGTTCTCCCTTCTCCTTACCCACTCTCGTTTGTCCGAGAATTCATGATCAAATGGTGGGATAGATTCTCTACTGAAATCTGTTATGCAGATAATGTTCGTAATTTTGTTCAATTTGGGAAAAAGGTCGAATGGTCATTCAAGGATTCTTCCCCTCCAAAGCATTCCATGGCTTCTTCCTCAAAGGATAAACCACTTGATCAAACAGAGCATCAAGCTCTTCAACTGCTTATTGCAGATCCTTCTCAAGCTCGTAGATTGATAAAGCTTTTCAAATCAGAAGACACTGATGACTCTTCAAGCGACTCAAAATCTGGGTCTGACTTTTCAGATCCCCATGGGGGTCCGTTTTCTCAAGATCCCTTTGAATATATATATATATAAAAAAAAAAAAAAAAAAAAAGAGTCCCACTAAGAATTGTTTTTCTTAGGCAAAAATTAGGGACACCTTTCTTTTCTAATAATTATTTTATGCAGGTATTCAAATTCGGGTTAAATCCAGAGCCCGTCCAGAAATTCACTATTTGATTCGAGATTTCAAATTATTTCCAAAAGCCAGCAGATGACTCATCAAAAGTCATTTGTCTTCTTCCACCGACATACTACTTTCGGTGTAAAATTAAGTAAAAGCACCAGTTCAATATTTTCAAAAAGAAGAAAGTTACTTTTCAAAAGCTACGGCTCCTTTTTCTCCAGCACAAAAGATAAGCATCTCAAAAGCAACGGCCTCAATTTAAAGACTTCAACACTTGGCATCATCTAATGTATTCATAACTGTAGGCTTTACTTTTCATTTTCTATAAATAGACTCATCCTGCCATTGTTCAAGGTAGAGCGAAGTTTAGCAGGCACTACTGTAATCACAAAAATACTCTCCCTCACTAAAATCTCCTTCTTTAGTTTTATTTTGTGAAGTTATCTCCAGATTCAAAACTTTGTAAGTTTTAATATCAATATAATTCAAGTTATTCAATTTTGATTCTCTTTATTTTAAATTTTTACTTTTCTTAAGATTTTCTGTTGTTTTATATTTTGGTACCCTGGGTTGCTATTCTGGTATCAGAGCCATCTTCTTAAGTGTCCATAATAGTTGCATTACTTTCTATATTAAGTGTTGGTAAGGTGTTGGTCAGCCTGTAAGTCCGTTGGTAAGCCATTTGTTAGGTGTTCCCGGTAGGTGGTCCCATTGTTCCCATTTAAGATAGAAAGCATTTCATCTGTTTATGTTCATTTAATTTCATGGCTAACTGGTTAAGAAAAGCATTCTCAGTAGGAAATAGTAGTTTTAATGATACTAATACTGTTCAAAGTCAAGAAATTCATGTCCCTGTAGATTTTTCAAACTGGAACATTCCTAAAGAAAATCCTAGTTTCATTTATCATATAGGTCCATTAGAATTCAAAACTGCATTTTCAATTAGGACTCATGAAGAAACTAGAAGCATCCAAAAGGAAACTGAGACAATTCATTTACTTTCTCATGCTGGCATTCGCAATTACATTCAAAATAAATATAGATACATTCATTTTTTCGGCATAAGGTGATGTCCAATCTTTAGATGTTATCACCTTCTTGATGATGCATTTTGAGTAAACAATCTTACCAGATTGATCCTTTTCATGTTTGATCTCAGTTGAATTTGAATCGACAAGAATAAATTCATAAAATTTTTGATTCTTGGCAGGAGTGTCAGGAAACCATTCGCAACCTTCTGGGAAAGTATTGCGATTTAGTTTTTGAATGGTTTGGAGTGGCTGAGATTCTTTGAAGGCAGTTAGGAATAAAGGTTCGAAAGGATTTTTAGTAAAATAGGCTGATCGTGCCTCTGTTCTCTGAATATTTGAAGAGGAAGATGATTTTTGTGGATTTGAAGGAATGGTTTCTTTTTGAATGGTTTGTGCATAGGATAATTGAGGGAATTCAAATCTATTTGAAAGAGGTATATTTGTATGAGTTTTGGGATTTGAAGGATTTCCAGAGGTTTGAATCTTCATTTCATAATCATCAGCTGACTGATAACCTACCTTTTGAATTCTTTTGTGTCTTCTGAGACCTTTTGGAGGTCATGTTTTCCCTGCAAAAATTCTCTCGTAAGGAAATCGGGAAGGGAATTTTTATCTCCATTAATAAATTGTATATCAAAATCAAAACTTGCTAGGATAGCTTGCCATCTAGCAAACTGTTGTTTTGAAACCAAATTTTGAACGTCCTTTTCTAAAACTTCTTTTGCTGATTTGCAATCAACTCGTAAAAGAAATTTTTTATTGTAAAGATCATCTTGAAATTTTGAAATACATAAAACTATCGATAGAATTTCTTTTCTAACGGTGGAATAATTTTTTTGTGGTCCGAGCCAGACACCAGAATGAAATCTAACTAATTGTTCTTTCTTTTCTATTTTTTGTTTGAGAATACCTCCATAACCTATATCAGAGGCATCTGTTTCAACTATCATGAATGCATCAGGATTGGGAATGCCTAGACAAGGAAGACTTTTGACTTTTTCTTTTAATAGTCGAACAATATGAGTATGCTTATCAGACCATGCAGGAGGATTCTTTTGTAATCTTTGAAATAAAGGCATACATGTTTGTCTTAATTTGGGAAAGAAATCAGAAACATAATTAAGACAACCAAGAAACCTTTGTAACTGAGTCTTGTCCTTGATTTCATCAGGGAATTTATCTGCAAATTCGATAGCCCTATTAATAGGCTTAATTGTTCCTTGATGAATATCATGTCCAAGAAACCTTATTTTTGTTTGGAAAAGTCTCATTTTAGAGGCAGAAACAACTAATCCATTTTTTTCAATGACATGAAGAAATGTATGGAGATGTTTGAAATGCTGATCTAGACTTTTAGAAAATATGAGAACATCATCAATGTAAACTATTGAAAAAGATGAATAAGGATTTAAAATATCATTCATAACGTTTTGAAATTCTGAGGGAGCGTTCTTGAGACCAAAAGGCATTACATTCCATTCATAATGACCAAATGGAACAGTAAATGCTGTCTTATACCTATCTTCTTTGGCTATTTGGATTTGCCAGAAACCAGATTTCATGTCAAATTTTGAAAATATTTTTGAACCATAAAGTCTTTTAAGTAAATCTCTTTTGTTAGGAATAGGATATCTTATCCATTGAAGAACCTTATTGAGAGGCTTATAGTTAATAACAAGACGAGGAACTCCCCGTTCCTTTTCAGCTTGGTTCATGACATAAAAAGCTGCACAACTCCAAGGAGATTTGGAGGATCTTATTAGCTTTTTATCGAGGAGAGTTTGAATTTCTTTTCTGCAGAATTCTAAGAGCTCAGAATTCATTTGTATTGGTCTTGCTTTGGTAGGAATATTTTTTTCAGAAAACCTTGTTTATAAGGAAGTGTTTCCTTTTTCTATTCTATCCCAAGCTTTTGTAAATCCAAAAAGACTTTTTTTTTTAATTTAAATTTTTTCTAAATCGGTTTTTTTTTTTTGAATAGAAGGATGTTGAAGTTTTTCTTTAATTTTATGAAAAGAAATATCATTTTTCAAAACGGAATTTGATGTTTCATATATGTTGTTTTGATTTTATTTTTTTAATAAATGGAAGAGGACCGTAGTAAAGAAATATCTTTTGGAAAAAAAGAAAAAAGAAATTTAAAGGAAATTGTTTTTCCAAAAATTTCTGTATGAACTCCTTCATGATTAACTGAAAACGGATAGATTTGAGTTAGAAAAGGTGTTCCAATGATTTTTCTTGACTCTAATGGTTATATATGTTGCTATTAGAACTATATATGTCCTAACATGTGGCTAAATGTTGGAAACTAAGTTAATTGAACTCGAAAAGCCAAAATCGGCCTGAAATGACCTTCATTTACCCAAAATGGGTTTCAAAACATGTGAATGGATTTTAGTTGACTCTAATAGTTGTATATGTTGTTATTAGAGCTATATATGTCCAAACATGTGGCTAAATGCGGGAAACTAAGTACATTGAACATGAAAAGCAAAAATCGGCCCGAAATGGCTTTCATTTACCCAAAATGGGTTTCAATGCGTGAAAAATCATTTTTCTTGACTCTAATGGTTATATATATTGCTATTAGAACTACATATGTACTAACATGTGGCTAAATGTGGGAAACTAAGTAAATTGAACTTGAAAGGCCAAAATCGGTCCAAATGGCCTTCATTTACCCAAAATGGGTTTCAAAGCATGTGAACGGATTTTACTTGACTCTAATAGTAGTATATGTTGTTATTAGAGCTATATATGTCCTAACATGTGGCTAAATGTGGGAAACTTAGTAAATTGAACTTGAAAGGCCAAATTCGGCACGAAATGGCCTTCATTTACCCAAAATGGGTTTCAAAGCATGTGAATGGATTTTACTTGACTCTAATAGTAGTATATGTTGTTATTAGAGCTATATATGTCCTAACATGTGGCTAAATGTGGGAAACTAAGTAAATTGAACTTGAAAGGCCAAATTCGGCACGAAATGGCATTCATTTACCCAAAATGGGTTTCAAAGCATGTGAATGGATTTTAGTTGACTCTAATGGGTGTATATGTTGTTATTAGAGCTATATATGTCCTAACATGTGGCTAAATGCGGGAAACTAAGTACATTGAACATGAAAAGCAAAAATCGGCCCGAAATGACCTTCATTTACCCAAATTGAGTTTCAAAGCATGAAAAATGATTTTTCTTAACTCTAACGGTTATATATGTTGCTATTAGAAGTATATATGTCCTAAGATGTGGCTAAATGTGGGAAACTAAGTAAATTGAACTTGAAAGACCAAAATCGCCCGAAATGGCCTACATTTACCCAAAATGGGTTTCAAAGCATGAAAAATGATTTTTCTTGACTCTAATGGTTATATATGTTGCTATTAGAACTATATATGTCCTAACATGTGGCTAAATGTGGGAAACTAAGTAAATTGAACTTGAAAGGCCAAAATCGGCCAGAAATGACCTTCATTTACCCAAAATGGGTTTCAAAGCATGTGAATGGATTTTAGTTGACTCTAATGGTTGTATATGTTGTTATTAGAGCTATATATGTCCTAACATGTGGCTAAATGCGGGAAACTAAGTACATTGAACATGAAAAGCAAAAATCGGCCCGAAATGGCCTTCATTTACCCAAATTGGGTTTCAAAGCATGAAAAATGATTTTTCTTGACTCTAATGGTTATATATGTTGCTATTAGAACTATATATGTCCTAACATGTGGCTAAATGTTGGAAACTAAGTTAATTGAACTTGAAAGGCCAAAATCGGCCTGAAATGACCTTCATTTACCCAAAATGGGTTTCAAAGCATGTGAATGGATTTTAGTTGACTCTAATAGTTGTATATGTTGTTATTAGAGCTATATATGTCCTAACATGTGGCTAAATGCGGGAAACTAAGTACATTGAACATGAAAAGCAAAAATCGGCCCGAAATGGCCTTCATTTACCCAAAATGGGTTTCAATGCATGAAAAATGATTTTTCTTGACTCTAATGGTTATATATATTGCTATTAGAACTACATATGTCCTAACATGTGGCTAAATGTGGGAAACTAAGTAAATTGAACTTGAAAGGCCAAATTCGGCACGAAATGGCCTTCATTTACCCAAAATGGGTTTCAAAGCATGTGAATGGATTTTAGTTGACTCTAATGGTTGTATATGTTGTTATTAGAGCTATATATGTCCTAACATGTGGCTAAATGTGGGAAACTAAGTACATTGAACATGAAAAGCAAAAATCGGCCCGAAATGGCCTTCATTTACCCAAATTGGGTTTCAAAGCATGAAAAATGATTTTTCTTGACTCTAATGGTTATATATGTTGCTATTAGAACTATATATGTCCTAACATGTGGCTAAATGTTGGAAACTAAGTTAATTGAACTTGAAAGGCCAAAATCGGCCTGAAATGACCTTCATTTACCCAAAATGGGTTTCAAAGCATGTGAATGGATTTTAGTTGACTCTAATAGTTGTATATGTTGTTATTAGAGCTATATATGTCCTAACATGTGGCTAAATGCGGGAAACTAAGTACATTGAACATGAAAAGCAAAAATCGGCCCGAAATGGCCTTCATTTACCCAAAATGGGTTTCAATGCATGAAAAATGATTTTTCTTGACTCTAATGGTTATATATATTGCTATTAGAACTACATATGTCCTAACATGTGGCTAAATGTGGGAAACTAAGTAAATTGAACTTGAAAGGCCAAAATCGGTCCAAATGGCCTTCATTTACCCAAAATGGGTTTCAAAGCATGTGAATGGATTTTACTTGACTCTAATAGTAGTATATGTTGTTATTAGAGCTATATATGTCCTAACATGTGGATAAATGTTGGAAACTAAGTTAATTGAACTTGAAAAGCCAAAATCGGCCTGAAATGACCTTCATTTACCCAAAATGGGTTTCAAAGCATGTGAATGGATTTTTGTTGACTCTAATGGTTGTATATGTTGTTATTAGAGCTATATATGTCCTAACATGTGGCTAAATGCGGGAAACTAAGTACATTGAACATGAAAAGCAAAAATCGGCCCGAAATGGCCTTCATTTACCCAAAATGGGTTTCAAAGCATGAAAAATGATTTTTCTTGACTCTAATGGTTATATATATTGCTATTAGAACTACATATGTCCTAACATGTGGCTAAATGTGGGAAACTAAGTAAATTGAACTTGAAAGGCCAAAATCGGTCCAAAATGCCTTCATTTACCCAAAATGGGTTTCAAAGCATGTGAATGGATTTTACTTGACTCTAATAGTAGTATATGTTGTTATTAGAGCTATATATGTCCTAACATGTGGCTAAATGTGGGAAACTAAGTAAATTGAACTTGAAAGGCCAAATTCGGCACGAAATGGCCTTCATTTACCCAAAATGGGTTTCAAAGCATGTGAATGGATTTTAGTTGACTCTAATGGGTGTATATGTTGTTATTAGAGCTATATATGTCCTAACATGTGGCTAAATGCGGGAAACTAAGTACATTGAACATGAAAAGCAAAAATCGGCCCGAAATGACCTTCATTTACCCAAATTGGGTTTCAAAGCATGAAAAATGATTTTTCTTGACTCTAATGGTTATATATGTTGCTATTAGAAGTATATATGTCCTAAAATGTGGCTAAATGTGGGAAACTAAGTAAATTGAACTTGAAAGACCAAAATCGGCCCGAAATGGCCTTCATTTACCCAAAATGGGTTTCAAAGCATGTGAATGGATTTTAGTTGACTCTAATAGTAGTATATGTTGTTATTAGAGCTATATATGTCCTAACATGTGGCTAAATGTGGGAAACTAAGTAAATTGAACTTGAAAGGCCAAAATCGGCCCGAAATGGCCTTCATTTACCCAAAATGGGTTTCAAAGCATGTGAATGGATTTTAGTTGACTCTAATGGGTGTATATGTTGTTATTAGAGCTATATATGTCCTAACATGTGGCTAAATGCGGGAAACTAAGTACATTGAACATGAAAAGCAAAAATCGGCCCGAAATGGCCTTCATTTACCCAAATTGAGTTTCAAAGCATGAAAAATGACTTTTCTTTACTCTAATGGTTATATATGTTGCTATTAGAAGTATATATGTCCTAAAATGTGGCTAAATGTGGGAAACTAAGTAAATTGAACTTGAAAGACCAAAATCGGCCCGAAATGGCCTTCATTTACCCAAAATGGGTTTCAAAGCATGAAAATGGATTTTAGTTGACTCTAATGGATTATATATGTTGCTATTAGAGCTATATATGTCCTAACATGTGGCTAAATGCGGGAAACTAAGTACATTGAACATGAAAAGCAAAAATCGGCCCGAAATGGCCTTCATTTACCCAAAATGGGTTTCAATGCATGAAAAATGATTTTTCTTGACTCTAATGGTTATATATATTGCTATTAGAACTACATATGTCCTAACATGTGGCTAAATGTGGGAAACTAAGTAAATTGAACTTGAAAGGCCAAAATCGGTCCAAATGGCCTTCATTTACCCAAAATGGGTTTCAAAGCATGTGAATGGATTTTACTTGACTCTAATAGTAGTATATGTTGTTATTAGAGCTATATATGTCCTAACATGTGGCTAAATGTGGGAAACTAAGTAAATTGAACTTGAAAGGCCAAATTCGGCCCGAAATGGCCTTTATTTACCCAAAATGGGTTTCAAAGCATGTGAATGGATTTTAGTTGACTCTAATGGGTGTATATGTTGTTATTAGAGCTATATATGTCCTAACATGTGGCTAAATGCGGGAAACTAAGTACATTGAACATGAAAAGCAAAAATCGGCCCGAAATGACCTTCATTTACCCAAATTGGGTTTCAAAGCATGAAAAATGATTTTTCTTGACTCTAATGGTTATATATGTTGCTATTAGAACTATATATGTCCTAACATGTGGCTAAATGTGGGAAACTAAGTAAATTGAACTTGAAAGGCCAAAATCGGTCCAAATGGCCTTCATTTACCCAAAATGGGTTTCAAAGCATGTGAATGGATTTTACTTGACTCTAATAGTAGTATATGTTGTTATTAGAGCTATATATGTCCTAACATGTGGCTAAATGTGGGAAACTAAGTAAATTGAACTTGAAAGGCCAAATTCGGCACGAAATGGCCTTCATTTACCCAAAATGGGTTTCAAAGCATGTGAATGGATTTTAGTTGACTCTAATGGGTGTATATGTTGTTATTAGAGCTATATATGTCCTAACATGTGGCTAAATGCGGGAAACTAAGTACATTGAACATGAAAAGCAAAAATCGGCCCGAAATGACCTTCATTTACCCAAATTGGGTTTCAAAGCATGAAAAATGATTTTTCTTGACTCTAATGGTTATATATGTTGCTATTAGAAGTATATATGTCCTAAAATGTGGCTAAATGTGCGAAACTAAGTAAATTGAACTTGAAAGACCAACATCGGCCCGAAATGGCCTACATTTACCCAAAATGGGTTTCAAAGCATGAAAAATGATTTTTCTTGACTCTAATTGTTATATATGTTGCTATTAGAACTATATATGTCCAAATATGTGGCTAAATGTGGGAAACTAAGTAAATTGAACTTGAAAGGCCAAAATCGGCCCGAAATGACCTACATTTACCCAAAATGGGTTTCAAAGCATGTGAATGGATTTTAGTTGACTCTAATGGTTGTATATGTTGTTATTAGAGATATATATGTCCTAACATGTGGCTAAATGCGTGAAACTAAGTACATTGAACATGAAAAGCAAAAATCGGCCCGAAATGACCTTCTTTTACCCAAATTGGGTTTCAAAGCATGAAAAATGATTTTTCTTGACTCTAATGGTTATATATGTTGCTATTAGAACTGTATATGTCCTAACATGTGGCTAAATGTTGGAAACTAAGTTAATTGAACTTGAAAGGCCAAAATCGGCTTGAAATGACCTTCATTTACCCAATATGGGTTTCAAAGCATGTGAATGGATTTTAGTTGACTCTAATAGTTGTATATGTTGTAATTAGAGCTATATATGTCCTAACATGTGGCTAAAAGCGGGAAACTAAGTACATTGAACATGAAAAGCAAAAATCGGCCCGAAATGACCTTCATTTACTCAAAATGGGTTTCAAAGCATGAAAAATGATTTTTCTTGACTCTAATGGTTATATATGTTGCTATTAGAAGTATATATGTCCTAACATGTGGCTAAATGTGGGAAACTAAGTAAATTGAACTTGAAAGGCCAAAATCGGTCCAAATGGCCTTCATTTACCCAAAATGGGTTTCAAAGCATGTGAATGGATTTTACTTGACTCAAATAGTTGTATATGTTGTTATTAGATCTATATATGTCCTAACATGTGGCTAAATGTGGGAAACTAAGTAAATTGAACTTAAAAGGCCAAATTCGGCACGAAATGGCCTTCATTTACCCAAAATGGGTTTCAAAGCATGTGAATGGATTTTAGTTGACTCTAATGGGTGTATATGTTGTTATTAGAGCTATATATGTCCTAACATGTGGCTAAATGCGGGAAACTAAGTACATTGAACATGAAAAGCAAAAATCGGCCCGAAATGACCTTCATTTACCCAAATTGGGTTTCAAAGCATGAAATATCAATTTTCTTGATTCTAATGGTTAGATACATTGCTATTAGAACTACATATGTCCTAACATGTGGCTAAATGTGGGAAACTAAGCAAATTGAACTTGAAAGGCCAAAATCGGTCCAAATGGCCTTCATTTACCCAAAATGGGTTTCAAAGCATGTGAATGGATTTTACTTGACTCTAATAGTTGTATATGTTGTTATTAGATCTATATATGTCCTAACATGTGGCTAAATGTGGGAAACTAAGTAAATTGAACTTAAAAGGCCAAATTCGGCACGAAATGGCCTTCATTTACCCAAAATGGGTTTCAAAGCATGTGAATGGATTTTAGTTGACTCTAATGGGTGTATATGTTGTTATTAGAGCTATATATGTACTAACATGTGGCTAAATGCGGGAAACTAAGTACATTGAACATGAAAAGCAAAAATCGGACCGAAATGACCTTCATTTACCCAAATTGAGTTTCAAAGCATGAAAAATGATTTTTCTTGACTCTAATGGTTATATATGTTGCTATTACAAGTATATGTGTCTTAAAATGTGGCTAAATGTTGGAAACTAAGTTAATTGAACATGAAAAGCCAACATCGGCCTGAAATGGCCTTCATTTATCCAAAATGGGTTTCAATGCATGAAAAATGATTTTTCTTGACTCTAATGGTTATATATGTTGCTATTAGAACTATATATGTCCTATAATGTGGCTAAATGTGGGACACTAAGTTAATTGAACTTGAAAGGCCAAAATCGGCCAGAAATGACCTTCATTTACCCAAAATGGGTTTCAAAGCATGTGAATGGATTTTAGTTGACTCTAATGGTTCTATATGTTTTTATTAGAGCTATATATGTCCTAACATGTGGCTAAATGCGAGAAACTAAGTACATTGAACATAAAAAACAATAATCGGCCCGAAATGGCCTTCATTTACCCAAATTGGGTTTCAAAGCATGAAAAATGATTTTTCTTGACTCTAATGGTTATATATGTTGCTATTAGAACTATATATGTCCTAACATGTGGCTAAATGTGGGAAACTAAGTAAATTGAACATGAAAGGTCAAAATAGTTTCGAAATGGCCTTCATTTACCAAAAATGAGTTTCATTTACCCAAAATGGGTTTCAAAGCATGTGAATGGATTTTTGGTTAACTCTAATAGTTGTATATGTTGTTATTAGAGCTATATATGTCCTATCATGTGGCTAAATGTGGGAAACTAAGTACATTGGACATGAAAACCAAAAATCGGCCCGAAATGGCCTTCATTTACCCAAATTGGGTTTCAATGCATGAAAAATGATTTTTCTTGACTCTAATGGTTATATATGTTGCTATTAGAACTATATATATCCTAACATGTGGCTAAATGTTGGAAACTAAGTTAATTGAACTTGAAAAGCCAACATCGGCCTGAAATGGCCTTCATTTACCCAAAATGGGTTTCAAAGCATGTGAATGGATTTTAGTTGACTATAATGGTTGTATATGTTGTTATTAGAGATGGGAATATATGATCCTAACATGTGGCTAAAATGTGATTGAAGATCCCGGTTCCCAAAGGATCCGGGTTTCAAAGCAACAATCCTAACGGATCAATTTTCTTCAAACGACCCTAATTTTCACAATAATTAGAGATTTTAAAGAACAAAACAACGCCATTCAACATCTTCATTTGTCGATGTTGAAGTAAGCAAGCATTCAACCTTTATAATAACAAATTCGAGCATAAATGACATTAAGAGTTTAACATTAATTTTTACCCTTTTAATTATATATTTTAAAATAACTTTCAAAAACGTCTAAATGATGGGATCCGGGTAATAATTTAGGACCCCCGAAAGGCGTTTTCAAAAACTAGGATCCATATCTGCCTTCATTGGCGGTCCAAAATTTGAGGATCCAGATCCGCGCAAAACGGGATGTGGATCCATGGATCCGAGTAGGGTCCATTTACCCATGGCACATCCCTAGTTGTTATTAGAGCTATATATGTCCTAACATGTCGCTAAATGCGGGAAACTAAGTACATTGAACATGAAAAGCAAAAATCGGCCCGAAATGGCGTTCATTTACCCAAAATGGGTTTCAATGCATGAAAAATGATTTTTCTTGACTCTAATGGTTATATATGTTGCTATTAGAACTATATATGTCCTATAATGTGGCTAAATGTGGGACACTAAGTTAATTGAACTTGAAAGGCCAAAATCGGCCAGAAATGACCTTCATTTACCCAAAATGGGTTTCAAAGCATGTGAATGGATTTTAGTTGACTCTAATGGTTCTATATGTTGTTATTAGAGCTATATATGTCCTAACATGTGGCTAAATGCGAGAAACTAAGTACATTGAACATAAAAAACAATAATCGGCCCGAAATGGCCTTCATTTACCCAAATTGGGTTTCAAAGCATGAAAAATGATTTTTCTTGACTCTAATGGTTATATATGTTGCTATTAGAACTATATATGTCCTAACATGTGGCTAAATGTGGGAAACTAAGTAAATTGAACATGAAAGGTCAAAATAGTTTCGAAATGGCCTTCATTTACCAAAAATGAGTTTCATTTACCCAAAATGGGTTTCAAAGCATGTGAATGGATTTTTGGTTAACTCTAATAGTTGTATATGTTGTTATTAGAGCTATATATGTCCTATCATGTGGCTAAATGTGGGAAACTAAGTACATTGGACATGAAAACCAAAAATCGGCCCGAAATGGCCTTCATTTACCCAAAATGGGTTTCAATGCATGAAAAATGATTTTTCTTGACTCTAATGGTTATATATGTTGCTATTAGAACTATATATGTCCTATAATGTGGCTAAATGTGGGACACTAAGTTAATTGAACTTGAAAGGCCAAAATCGGCCAGAAATGACCTTCATTTACCCAAAATGGGTTTCAAAGCATGTGAATGGATTTTAGTTGACTCTAATGGTTCTATATGTTGTTATTAGAGCTATATATGTCCTAACATGTGGCTAAATGCGAGAAACTAAGTACATTGAACATAAAAAACAATAATCGGCCCGAAATGGCCTTCATTTACCCAAATTGGGTTTCAAAGCATGAAAAATGATTTTTCTTGACTCTAATGGTTATATATGTTGCTATTAGAACTATATATGTCCTAACATGTGGCTAAATGTGGGAAACTAAGTAAATTGAACATGAAAGGTCAAAATAGTTTCGAAATGGCCTTCATTTACCAAAAATGAGTTTCATTTACCCAAAATGGGTTTCAAAGCATGTGAATGGATTTTTGGTTAACTCTAATAGTTGTATATGTTGTTATTAGAGCTATATATGTCCTATCATGTGGCTAAATGTGGGAAACTAAGTACATTGGACATGAAAACCAAAAATCGGCCCGAAATGGCCTTCATTTACCCAAATTGGGTTTCAATGCATGAAAAATGATTTTTCTTGACTCTAATGGTTATATATGTTGCTATTAGAACTATATATATCCTAACATGTGGCTAAATGTTGGAAACTAAGTTAATTGAACTTGAAAAGCCAACATCGGCCTGAAATGGCCTTCATTTACCCAAAATGGGTTTCAAAGCATGTGAATGGATTTTAGTTGACTATAATGGTTGTATATGTTGTTATTAGAGATGGCAATGGGTAGGATCTGGACAGGGTCCTCTAGGATCCAGATCCATATCCATTTTTTGGCAAGGATCCAGATCCTATACATTGAAATGAAAAGCAATAAAATCGAGATCCAGGCCAATGGATCCTACGGATCCGCCTAAACGGGTTCCAAAACGGATCCTAACCTATTTTCTTCAAACGACCCTAATTTTCACAATAATTAGAGATTTTAAAGAACAAAACAACGCCATTCAACATCTTCATTTGTCGATGTTGAAGTAAGCAAGCATTCAACCTTTATATAACAAATTCGAGCATAAATGACATTAAGAGTTTAACATTAATTTTTACCCTTTTAATTATATATTTTAAAATAACTTTCAAAAACGGGTAATGGATCCGGATCCGGGTAATAATTTAGGACCCAGTCCAGATCCGTTTTCAAAAACTAGGATCCATATCCTACCCGGATCCGCAGGGTCCAAAATTTGAGGATCCAGATCCGCTAAAAACGGATCTGGATCCATGGATCCGGGTAGGGTCCATTACCCATTGACATCCCTAGTTGTTATTAGAGCTATATATGTCCTAACATGTGGCTAAATGCGGGAAACTAAGTACATTGAACATGAAAAGCAAAAATCGGCCCGAAATGGCGTTCATTTACCCAAAATGGGTTTCAATGCATGAAAAATGATTTTTCTTGACTCTAATGGTTATATATATTGCTATTAGAACTACATATGTCCTAACATGTGGCTAAATGTGGGCAACTAAGTAAATTGAACTTGAAAGGCCAAAATCGGTCCAAATAGCCTTCATTTACCCAAAATGGGTTTCAAAGCATGTGAATGGATTTTCCTTGACTCTAATAGTAGTATATGTTGTTATTAGAGCTATATATGTCCTAACATGTGGCTAAATGCGGGAAACTAAGTAAATTGAACTTGAAAGACCAAAATCGGCCCGAAATGGCCTTCATTTACCCAAAATGGGTTTCAAAGCATGAAAAATGATTTTTCTTGACTCTAACGGTTATATATGTTGCTATTAGAACTATATATGTCCTAACATGTGGCTAAATGTGGGAAACTAAGTAAATTGAACTTGAAAGACCAAAATCGTCCCGAAATGGCCTTCATTTACCCAAAATGGGTTAAGAAAAGTGAAAAATGATTTTTCTTGACTCTAATGCATATATATGTTGCTATTAGAACAATATATGTCCTAACATGTGGCTAAATGTGGGAAACTAAGCAAATTGAACTTGAAAGACCAAAATCGGCCCGAAATGACCTTCATTTACCCAAAATGGGTTTCAAAGCATGAAAAATGATTTTTCTTGACTCTAATGGTTATATATGTTGCTATTAGAACTATATATGTCCTAATATGTGGTTAAATGTGGGAAACTAAGTAAATTGAACTTGAAAGGCCAAAATCGGCCTGAAATGACCTTCATTTACCCAAAATGGGTTTCAAAGCATGTGAATGGATTTTAGTTGACTCTAATGGTTGTATATGTTGTTATTTGACATTTATATGTCCTAACATGTGGCTAAATGCGGGAAACTAAGTACATTGAACATGAAAAGCAAAAATCGATCCGAAATGGCCTTCATTTACCCTAAATGGGTTTCAAAGCATGAAAAATGATTTTTCTTGACTCTAATGGTTATATATGTAGCTATTAGAACTATATATGTCCTAACATGTGGCTAAATGTGAGAAACAAAGTAAATTGAACTTGAAAGACCAAAATCGGCACGAAATGGCCTTCATTTACCTAAAATGGATTTCAAAGCATGTGAATGGATTTTAGTTGACTCTAATAGTTGTATATGTTGTTATTAGAGCTATATATGTCCTAACATGTGGCTAAATGTGGGAAACTAAGTAAATTGAACTTGAAAGGCCAAATTCGGCACGAAATGGCCTTCATTTACCCAAAATGGGTTTCAAAGCATGTGAATGGATTTTAGTTGATTCTAATGGGTGTATATGTTGTTATTTGAGCTATATATGTCCTAACATGTGGCAAAATGCGGGAAACTAAGTACATTGAACATGAAAAGCAAAAATCGGCCTGAAATGACCTTTATTTACCCAAATTGAGTTTCAAAGCATGAAAAATGATTTTTCTTGACTCTATTGGTTATATATGTTGCTGTTAGAAGTATATATGTCCTAAAATGTGGCTAAATGTGGGAAACTTAGTAAATTGAACTTGAAAGACCAAAATCGGCCCGAAATGGCCTACATTTACCCAAAATGGGTTTCAAAGCATGAAAAATGATTTTTCTTGACTCCAATGGTTAGATATGTTGCTATTAGAGCTATATATGTCCTAATATGTGGCTAAATGTGGGAAACTTAGTAAATTGAACTTGAAAGGCCAAAATCGGCCCGAAATGACCTTCATTTACCCAAAATGGGTTTCAAAGCATGTGAATGGATTTTAGTTGACTCTAATGGTTGTATATGTTGTTATTAGAGATATATATGTCCTAACATGTGGCTAAATGCGGGAAACTAAGTACATTGAACATGAAAAGCAAAAATCGGCCCGAAATGGCCTTCATTTACCCAAATTGGGTTTCAAAGCATGAAAAATGATTTTTCTTGACTCTAATGGTTATATATGTTGCTATTAGAACTATATATGTCCTAACATGTGGCTAAATGTTGGAAACTAAGTTAATTGAACTTGAAAGGCCAAAATCGGCCTGAAATGACCTTCATTTACCCAGTATGGATTTCAAAGCATGTGAATGGATTTTAGTTGACTCTAATAGTTGTATATGTTGTTATTAGAGCTATATATGTCCTAACATGTGGCTAAATGCGGGAAACTAAGTACATTGAACATAAAAAGCAAAAATCGGCCCGAAATTACCTTCATTTAACCAAAATGGGTTTAAAAGCTTGAAAAATCATTTTTCTTGATTCTAATGGTTATATATATTGCTATTAGATCTATATATGTCCTAACATGTGGCTAAATGTGGGAAACTAAGTAAATTGAACTTGAAAGGCCAAAATCGATCCAAATGGCCTTCATTTACCCAAAATGGGTTTCAAAGCATGTGAATGGATTTTACTTGACTCTAATAGTTGTATATGTTGTTATTAGCTATATATGTCCTAACATGTGGCTAAATGTGGGAAACTAAGTAAATTGAACTTGAAATGCTAAATTCGGCACGAAATGGCCTTCATTTACCCAAAATGGGTTTCAAAGCATGTGAATGGATTTTAGTTGACTCTAATGGGTGTATATGTTGTTATTTTGAGTGAACTTTAATTCACTCTTATAGTTATATATGTACCTATTGGAACTATATATGACCTAACATGTGGCTAAATGCGGGAAACTAACTCATATGCTTTGAAACCCATTTTGGGTAAATGAAGGCTGTTTCTGGCCGATTTTGGCCTTCGAAGCTCATTTCACTTAGTTTCCCGCATTTAGCCACATGTTAGGTCATATATAGTTCCAATAGGTACATATATAACTATAAGAGTCAATTAAAGTCCACTCATATGCTTTGAAACCCATTTTGGGTAAATAAAGGCCATTTCGGGCCGATTTTGGAATTCGATGCTCATTTCACTTAGTTTCCCGCATTTAGCCACATGTTAGGTCATATATAGTTCCAATAGGTACATATATAACTATCTGAGTCAATTAAAGTTTACTCATATGCTTTGAAACCCATTTTGGGTAAATGAAGGCCGTTTCGGGCCGATTTTGGCCTTCGAAGCTCATTTCACTTAGTTTCCCGCATTTAGCCACATGTTAGGTCATATATAGTTCCAATAGGTACATATATAACTATAAAAGTCAATTAAAGTTCACTCATATGCTTTGAAACCCATTTTGGGTAAATGAAGGCCATTTCGGGCCGATTTTGGAATTCGATGCTCATTTCACTTAGTTTCCCGCATTTAGCCACATGTTAGGTCATATATAGTTCCAATAGGTATAAATATAACTATAAGAGTGAATTAAAGTTCACTCATATGCTTTGAAACCCAATTTTGGGTAAAAGAAGGCTGTTTCGGGCCGATTTTGGCCTTCGAAGCTCATTTCACTTAGTTTCCCGCATTTAGCCACATGTTAGGTCATATATAGTTCCAATAGGTACATATATAACTATAAGAGTGAATTAAAGTTCACTCATATGCTTTGAAACCCATCTTGGGTAAATGAAGGCCATTTCGGGCCGATTTTGGAATTCGATGCTCATTTCACTTAGTTTCCCGCATTTAGCCACATGTTAGGTCATATATAGTTCCAATAGGTACATATATAACTATAAGAGTGAATTAAAGTTCACTCATATGCTTTGAAACCCATTTTGGGTAAATGAAGGTCGTTTCGGGCCGATTTTGGCCTTCGAAGCTCAATTCACTTTGTTTCCCGCATTTAGCCACATGTTAGGTCATATATAGTTCCAATAGGTACATATATAACTATAAGAGTCAATTAAAGTTCACTCATATGCTTTGAAGCCCATTTTGGGTAAATGAAGGCCATTTCGGGCCGATTTTGGAATTCGATGCTCATTTCACTTAGTTTCCCGCATTTAGCCACATGTTAGGTCATATATAGTTCCAATAGGTAGATATATAACTATAAGAGTCAATTAAAGTTCACTCATATGCTTTCAAACCCATTTTGGGTAAATGAAGGCCGTTTCGGGCCGATTTTGGCCTTCGAAGCTCATTTCACTTAGTTTCCCGCATTTAGCCACATGTTAAGTCATATATAGTTCCAATAGGTACATATATAACTATAAGAGTGAATTAAAGTTCACTCATATGCTTTGAAACCCATCTTGGGTAAATGAAGGCCATTTCGGGCCGATTTTGGAATTCGATGCTCATTTCACTTAGTTTCCCGCATTTAGCCACATGTTAGGTCATATATAGTTCCAATAGGTACATATATAACTATAAGAGTGAATTAAAGTTCACTCATATGCTTTGAAACCCATTTTGGGTAAATGAAGGCCGTTTCGGACCGATTTTGGCCTTCGAAGCTCAATTCACTTTGTTTCCCGCATTTAGCCACATGTTAGGTCATATATAGTTCCAATAGGTACATATATAACTATAAGAGTCAATTAAAGTTCACTCATATGCTTTGAAACCCATTTTGGGTAAATGAAGGCCATTTCGGGCCGATTTTGGAATTCGATGCTCATTTCACTTAGTTTCCCGCATTTAGCCACATGTTAGGTCATATATAGTTCCAATATGTAGATATATAACTATAAGAGTCAATTAAAGTTCACTCATATGCTTTGAAACCCATTTTGGGTAAATGAAGGCCGTTTCGGGCCGATTTTGGCTTTCGATGCTCATTTCACTTAGTTTCCCGCATTTAGCCTCATGTTAGGTCTTATATAGTTCCAATAGGTACATATATAACTATAAGAGTCAATTAAAGTTCACTCATATGCTTTGAAACCCATTTTGGGTAAATGAAGGTCGTTTCGGGCCGATTTTGGAATTCGATGCTCATTTCACTTAGTTTCCCGCATTTAGCCACATGTTAGGTCATATATAGTTCCAATAGGTACATATATAACTATAAGAGTCAATTAAAGTTCACTCATATGCTTTGAAACCCATTTTGGGTAAATGAAGGCCGTTTCGGGCCGATTTTGGCCTTCGAAGCTCATTTCACTTAGTTTCCCGCATTTAGCCACATGTTAGGTCATATATAGTTCGAATAGGTACATATATAACTATAAGAGTCAATTAAAGTTCACTCATATGCTTTGAAACCCATTTTGGGTAAAAGAAGGCCGTTTCGGGCCGATTTTGGAATTCGATGCTCATTTCACTTAGTTTCCCGCATTTATCCACATGTTAGGTCATATATAGTTCCAATAGGTACATATATAACTATAAGAGTCAACTAAAGTTCACTCATATGCTTTGAAACCCATTTTGGGTAAATGAAGGCCGTTTCGGGCCGATTTTGGAATTCGATGCTCATTTCACATAGTTTCCCGCATTTAGCCACATGTTAGGTCATATATAGTTCCAATAGGTACATATATAACTATAAGAGTCAATTAAAGTTCACTCATATGCTTTGAAACCCATTTTGGGTAAATGAAGGCCGTTTCGGGCCGATTTTGGCCTTCGAAGCTCAATTCACTTTGTTTCCCGCATTTAGCCACATGTTAGGTCATATATAGTTCCAATAGGTACATATATAACTATAAGAGTCAATTAAAGTTCACTCATATGCTTTGAAACCAATTTTGGGTAAATGAAGGCCGTTTCGGGCCGATTTTGGAATTCGATGCTCATTTCACTTAGTTTCCCGCATTTAGCCACATGTTAGGTCATATATAGTTCCAATAGGTACATATATAACTATAAGAGTGAATTAAAGTTCACTCATATGCTTTGAAACCCATCTTGGGTAAATGAAGGCCATTTCGGGCCGATTTTGGAATTCAATGCTCATTTCACTTAGTTTCCCGCATTTAGCCACATGTTAGGTCATATATAGTTCCAATAGGTACATATATAACTATAAGAGTGAATTAAAGTTCACTCATATACTTTGAAACCCATTTTGGGAAAATGAAGGCCGTTTCGGGCCGATTTTGGCCTTCGAAGCTCAATTCACTTTGTTTCCCGCATTTAGCCACATGTTCGGTCATATATAGTTCGAATAGGTACATATATAACTATAAGAGTGAATTAAAGTTCACTCATATACTTTGAAACCCATTTTGGGAAAATGAAGGCCATTTCGGGCCGATTTTGGCCTTCGATGCTCAATTCACTTTGTTTCCCGCATTTAGCCACATGTTAGGTCATATATAGTTCCAATAGGTACATATATAACTATAAGAGTGAATTAAAGTTCACTCATATGCTTTGAAACCCATTTTGGGTAAATGAAGGCCGTTTCGGACCGATTTTGGCCTTTGAAGCTCAATTCACTTTGTTTCCCGCATTTAGCCACATGTTAGGTCATATATAGTTCCAATAGGTACATGTATAACTATAAGAGTGAATTAAAGTTCACTCATATGCTTTGAAACCCATCTTGGGTAAATGAAGGCCATTTCGGGCCGATTTTGGAATTCAATGCTCATTTCACTTAGTTTCCCGCATTTAGCCACATGTTAGGTCATATATAGTTCCAATAGGTACATATATAACTATAAGAGTGAATTAAAGTTCACTCATATACTTTGAAACCCATTTTGCTTAAATGAAGGCCGTTTCGGGCCGATTTTGGAATTCGATGCTCATTTCACTTAGTTTCCCGCATTTAGCCACATGTTAGGTCATATATAGTTCCAATAGGTACATATATAACTATAAGAGTGAATTAAAGTTCACTCATATGCTTTGAAACCCATCTTGGGTAAATGAAGGCCATTTCGGGCCGATTTTGGAATTCGATGCTCATTTCACTTAGTTTCCCGCATTTAGCCACATGTTAGGTCATATATAGTTCCAATAGGTACATATATAACTATAAGAGTGAATTAAAGTTCACTCATATGCTTTGAAACCCATTCTGGTTAAATGAAGGCCGTTTCGGGCCGATTTTGGCCTTCGAAGCTCAATTCACTTTGTTTCCCGCATTTAGCCACATGTTAGGTCATATATAGTTCCAATAGGTACATGTATAACTATAAGAGTGAATTAAAGTTCACTCATTTGCTTTGAAACCCATCTTGGGTAAATGAAAGCATGTGAATGGATTTTACTTGACTCTAATAGTAGTATATGTTGTTATTAGAGCTATAAATGTCCTAACATGTGGCTAAATGTGGGAAACTAAGTAAATTGAACTTGAAAAGCCAAATTCGGCACGAAATGGCCTTCATTTACCCAAAATGGGTTTCAAAGCATGTGAATGGATTTTAGTTGACTCTAATAGTTGTATATGTTGTTATTAGAGCTATAAATGTCCTAACATGTGGCTAAATGCGGGAAACTAAGTCCATTGAACATGAAAAGCAAAAATCGGCCCGAAATGGCCTTCATTTACCCAAAATGGGTTTCAATGCATGAAAAATGATTTTTCTTGACTCTAATGGTTATATATATTGCTACTAGAACTACATATGTCCTAACATGTGGCTAAATGTGGGAAACTAAGTAAATTGAACTTGAAAGGCCAAAATCGGTCCAAATGGCCTTCATTTACCCAAAATGGGTTTCAAAGCATGTGAATGGATTTTACTTGACTCTAATAGTAGTATATGTTGTTATTAGAGCTATAAATGTCCTAACATGTGCCCAAATGTGGGAAACTAAGTAAATTGAACTTGAAAAGCCAAATTCGGCACGAAATGGCCTTCATTTACCCAAAATGGGTTTCAAAGCATGTGTATGGAATTTAGTTGACTCTAATGGATGTATATGTTGTTATTAGAGCTATATATGTCCTAACACGTGGCTAAATGCGGGAAACTAAGTACATTGAACATGAAAAGGAAAAATCGGCCCGAAATGACCTTCATTTACCAAATTGGGTTTCAAAGCATGAAAAATGATTTTTCTTGACTCTAATGGTTATATATGTTGCTATTAGAAGTATATGTGTCCTAAAATGTGGCTAAATGTGAGAAACTAAGTAAATTGAACTTGAAAGACCAAAATCGGCCAGAAATGGCCTTCATTTACCCAAAATGGGTTTCAATGCATGAAAAATGATTTTTCTTGACTCTAATGGTTGTATATGTCGCTATTAGAACTATATATGTCCTATAATGTGGCTAAATGCGGGAAACTAAGTACATTGAACATGAAAAGTAAAAATCGGCCCGAAATGAACTTCATTTACCCAAATTGAGTTTCAAAGCATGAAAAATGATTTTTCTTGACTCTATTGGTTATATATGTTGCTATTAGAAGTATATATGTCCTAAAATGTGGCTAAATGTGGGAAACTTAGTAAATTGAACTTGAAAGACCAAAATCGGCCCGAAATGGCCTACATTTACCCAAAATGGGTTTCAAAGCATGAAAAATGATTTTTCTTGACTCTAATGGTTAGATATGTTGCTATTAGAACTATATATGTCCTAATATGTGGCTAAATGTGGGAAACTTAGTAAATTGAACTTGAAAGGCCAAAATCGGCCCGAAATGACCTTCATTTACCCAAAATGGGTTTCAAAGCATGCGAATGGATTTTAGTTGACTCTAATGGTTATATATGTTGTTATTAGAGATATATATGTCCTAACATGTGGCTAAATGCGGGAAACTAAGTACATTGAACATGAAAAGCAAAAATCGGCCCGAAATGGCCTTCATTTACCCAAATTGGGTTTCAAAGCATGAAAAATGATTTTTCTTGACTCTAATGGTTATATATGTTGCTATTAGAACTATATATGTCCTAACATGTGGCTAAATGTGGGAAACTAAGTTTATTGAACTTGAAAGACCAAAATCGGTCCAAATGGCCTTCATTTACCCAAAATGGGTTTTAAAGCATGTGAATGGATTTTACTTGACACTAATAGTTATATATGTTGTTATTAGCTATATCTGTCCTAACATGTGGCTAAATGTGGGAAACTAAGTAAATTGAACTTGAAAGGCTAAATTCGGCACGAAATGGCCTTCATTTACCCAAAATGGGTTTCAAAGCATGTGAATGGATTTTAGTTGACTCTAATGGGTGTATATGTTGTTATTAGAGCTATATATGTCCTAACATGTGGCTAAATGCGGGAAACTAAGTACATTGAACATGAAAAGCAAAAATCGGCCCGAAATGACCTTCATTTACCCAAATTGAGTTTCAAAGCATGAAAAATGATTTTTCTTGACTCTGATGGTTATATATGTTTCTATTAGAACTATATATGTCCTAAAATGTGGCTAAATGTGGGAAACTTTGTAATTTGAACTTGAAAGACCAAAATCGGCCCGAAATGGCCTTCATTTACCCAAAAGATGTTTCAAAGCATGAAAAATGATTTTTCTTGACTCTAATGGTTATATATGTTGCTATTAGAACTATATATGTCCTAACATGTGGCTAAATGTTGGAAACTAAGTTAATTGAACTTGAAAGGCCAAAATCGGCCTGAAACGACCATCATTTACCCAAAATGGGTTTCAAAGCATGTGAATGGATTTTACTTGACTCTAATAGTTGTATATGTTGTTATTAGAGCTATAAATGTCCTAACATGTGGCTAAATGCGGGAAACTAAGTCCATTGAACATGAAAAGCAAAAATCGGCCCGAAATGGCCTTCATTTACTCAAAATGGGTTTCAATGCATGAAAAATGATTTTTCTAGACTCTAATGGTTTATAAATATTGCTATTAGAACTACATATGTCCTAACATGTGGCTAAATGTGGGAAACTAAGTAAATTGAACTTGAAAGGCCAAATTCGGCCCGAAATGGCCTTCATTTACCCAAAATGGGTTTCAAAGCATGTGAATGGATTTTACTTGACTCTAATAGTAGTATATGTTGTTATTAGAGCTATAAATGTCCTAACATGTGGCTAAATGCGGGAAACTAAGTAAATTGAACTTGAAAGGCCAAAATCGGTCCAAATGGCCTTCATTTACCCAAAATGGGTTTCAAAGCATGTGAATGGATTTTACTTGACTCTAATAGTAGTATATGCTGTTATTAGAGCTATAAATGTCCTAACATGTGGCTAAATGTGGGAAACTAAGTAAATTGAACTTGAAAAGCCAAATTCGGCACGAAATGGCCTTCATTTACCCAAAATGGGTTTCAAAGCATGTGTATGGATTTTAGTTGACTCTAATGGATGTATATGTTGTTATTAGAGCTATATATGTCCTAACACGTGGCTAAATGCGGGAAACTAAGTACATTGAACATGAAAAGGAAAAATCGGCCCGAAATGACCTTCATTTACCCAAATTGGGTTTCAAAGCATGAAAAATGATTTTTCTTGACTCTAATGGTTATATATGTTGCTATTAGAAGTATATGTGTCCTAAAATGTGGCTAAATGTGAGAAACTAAGTAAATTGAACTTGAAAGACCAAAATCGGCCAGAAATGGCCTTCATTTACCCAAAATGGGTTTCAATGCATGAAAAATGAATTTTCTTGACTCTAATGGTTGTATATGTCGCTATTAGAACTATATATGTCCTATAATGTGGCTAAATGCGGGAAACTAAGTACATTGAACATGAAAAGTAAAAATCGGCCCGAAATGACCTTCATTTACCCAAAATGGGTTTCAAAGCATGTGAATGGATTTTAGTTGACTCTAATGGTTGTATATGTTGTTATTAGAGCTATATATGTCCTAACATGTGGCTAAATGCGGGAAACTAAGTACATTGAACATGAAAAACAAAAATCGGCCCGAAATGGCCTTTATTTACCCAAATTGGGTTTCAAAGCATAAAAAATGATTTTTCTTGACTCTAATGGTTATATATGTTGCTATTAGAACTATATATGTCCTAAAATGTGGCTAAATGTGGGAAACTTTGTAAATTGAACTAGAAAGGTCAAAATAGTTTCGAAATGGCCTTCATTTACCCAAAATGAGTTTCATTTACCCAAAATGGGTTTCAAAGCATGTGAATGGATTTTAGTTGACTCTAATGGTTGTATATGTTGTTATTAGAGCTATATATGTCCTAACATGTGGCTAAATGCGGGAAACTAAGTACATTGAACATGAAAAGCAAAAATCGGCCCGAAATGGCCTTTATTTACCCAAATTGGGTTTCAAAGCATGAAAAATGATTTTTCTTGACTCTAATGGTTATATATGTTGCTATTAGAACTATATATGTCCTAACATGTGGCTAAATGTGGGAAACTAAGTTAATTGACCTTGAAAGGCCAAAATCGGCCCGAAATGAACTTCATTTACCCAAAATGGGTTTCAAAGCATGTGAATGGATTTTAGTTGACTCTAATGGTTGTATATGTTCTTATTAGAGCTATATATGTCCTAACATGTGGCTAAATGCGGGAAACTAAGTACATTGAACATGAAAAGCAAAAATGGGTTTCAAAGCATGTGAATGGATTTTACTTGACTCTAATAGTAGTATATGTTGTTATTAGAGCTATAAATGTCCTAACATGTGGCTAAATGTGGGAAACTAAGTAAATTGAACTTGAAAGGCCAAAATCGGTCCAAATGGCCTTCATTTACCCAAAATGGGTTTCAAAGCATGTGAATGGATTTTACTTGACTCTAATAGTAGTATATGTTGTTATTAGAGCTATATATGTCCTAACATGTGGCTAAATGCGGGAAACTAAGTAAATTGAACTTGAAAGACCAAAATCGGCCGAAATGGCCTTCATTTACCCAAAATGGGTTTCAAAGCATGAAAAATGATTTTTCTTGACTCTAATGGTTATATATGTTGCTATTAGAACTATATATAACCTAACATGTGGCTAAATGTGGGAAACTAAGTAAATTGAACTTGAAAGACCAAAATCGGCCCGAAATGACCTTCATTTACCCAAAATAGGTTTCAAAGCATGAAAAATGATTTTTCTTGACTCTAATGGTTATATATGTTGCTATTAGAACAATATATGTCCTAACATGTGGTAAAATGTAAGAAACTAAGTAAATTGAACTTGAAAGGCAAAAATCGGCCCGAAATGACCTTCATTTACCCAAAATGCTATTCAAAGCATGTGAATGGATTTTAGTTGACTCTAATGGTTGTATATGTTGTTATTTGAGCTTTATATGTCCTAACATGTGGCTAAATGCGGGAAACTAAGTACATTGAACATGAAAAGCAAAAATCGGTCTGAAATGGCCTTCATTTACCCAAATTGGGTTTCAAAGCGTGAAAAATAATTTTTATTGACTCTAATGGTTATATATGTTGCTATTAGAACTATATATGTCCTAATATGTGGCTAAATGTGAGAAACTAAGTAAATTGAACTTGAAAGACCAAAATCGGTCCAAATAGCCTTCATTTACCCAAAATGGGTTTCAAAGCATGTGAATGGATTTTACTTGACTATAATAGTAGTATATGTTGTTATTAGAGCTATATATGTCCTAACATGTGGCTAAATGCGGGAAACTAAGTAAATTGAACTTGAAAGACCAAAATCGGCCGAAATGGCCTTCATTTACCCAAAATGGGTTTCAAAGCATGAAAAATGATTTTTCTTGACTCTAATGGTTATATATGTTGCTATTAGAACTATATATGTCCTAACATGTGGCTAAATGTGGGAAACTAAGTAAATTGAACTTGAAAGACCAAAATCGTCCCGAAATGGCCTTCATTTACCCAAAATGGGTTTTTAAGCATGAAAAATGATTTTTCTTGACTCTAATGGTTATATATGTTGCTATTAGAACAATATATGTCCTAACATGTGGCTAAATGTGGGAAACTAAGCAAATTGAACTTGAAAGACCAAAATCGGCCCGAAATGGCCTTCATTTACCCAAAATGGGTTTCAAAGCATGAAAAATGATTTTTCTTGACTCTAATGGTTATATATGTTGCTATTTGAACTATATATGCCCTAACATGTGGTAAAATGTAAGAAACTAAGTAAATTGAACTTGAAAGGCCAAAATCGGCCCGAAATGACCTTCATTTACCCAAAATGGGTTTCAAAGCATGTGAATGGATTTTAGTTGACTCTAATGGGTGTATATGTTGTTATTAGAGCTATATATGTCCTAACATGTGGCTAAATGCGGGAAACTAAGTACATTGAACATGAAAAGCAAAAATCGGCCCGAAATGGCCTTCATTTACCCTAAATGGGTTTCAAAGCATGAAAAATGATTTTTCTTGACTCTAATGGTTATATATGTTGCTATTAGAACTATATATGTCCTAACATGTGGCTAAATGTGGGAAACTAAGTAAATTGAACTTGAAAGGCCAAAATCGGTCCAAA
The DNA here is from genome assembly GCA_947648045.1 of Beta corolliflora. NCBI lineage: Eukaryota > Viridiplantae > Streptophyta > Magnoliopsida > Caryophyllales > Amaranthaceae > Beta > Beta corolliflora. The sequence goes on along the minus strand of CANSZD010002941.1, from coordinate 102,306 downwards.
TGGCCTTCATTTACCCAAAATGGGTTTCAAAGCATGTGAATGGATTTTACTTGACTCTAATAGTTGTATATGTTGTTATTAGAGCTATATATGTCCTAACATGTGGCTAAATGCGGGAAACTAAGTACATTGAACATGAAAAGCAAAAATCGGCCCAAAATGGACTTCATTTACCCAAAATGGGTTTCAAAGCATGAAAAATGATTTTTCTTGACTCTAATGGTTATATATGTTGCTATTAGAACTATATATGTCCTAACATGTGGCTAAATTTGGGAAACTAAGTAAATTGAACTTGAAAGACCAAAATCGGCCCGAAATGGCCTTCATTTACCAAAATTGGGTTTCAAAGCATGTGAATGGATTTTAGTTGACTCTAATAGTTGTATATGTTGTTATTAGAGCTATATATGTCCTAACATGTGGCTAAATGTGGGAAACTAAGTAAATTGAACTTGAAAGGCCAAATTCGGCACGAAATGGCCTTCATTTACCCAAAATGGGTTTCAAAGCATGTGAATGGATTTTAGTTGACTCTAATGGGTGTATATGTTGTTATTAGAGCTATATATGTCCTAACATGTGGCTAAATGCGGGAAACTAAGTACATTGAACATGAAAAGCAAAAATCGGCCCGAAATGACCTTCATTTACCCAAATTGGGTTTCAAAGCATGAAAAATGATTTTTCTTGACTCTAATGGTTATATATGTTGCTATTAGAAGTATATATGTCCTAAAATGTGGCTAAATGTGGGAAACTAAGTAAATTGAACTTGAAAGACCAAAATCGGCCCGAAATGGCCTTCATTTACCCAAAATGGGTTTCAAAGCATGAAAAATGATTTTTCTTGACTCTAATGGTTATATATGTTGGTATTAGAACTATATATGTCCTAACATGTGGCTAAATGTGGGAAACTAAGTAAATTGAGCTTGAAAGGCCAAAATCGGCCCGAAATGACCTTCATTTACCCAAAATGGGTTTCAAAGCATGTGAATGGATTTTAGTTGACTCTAATGGTTGTATATGTTGTTATTAGAGCTATATATGTCCTAACATGTGGCTAAATGCGGGAAACTAAGTACATTGAACATGAAAAGCAAAAATCGGCCCGAAATGGCCTTCATTTACCCAAATTGGGTTTCAAAGCATGAAAAATGATTTTTCTTGACTCTAATGGTTATATATGTTGCTATTAGAACTATATATGTCCTAACATGTGGCTAAATGTTGGAAACTAAGTTAATTGAACTTGAAAGGCCAAAATCGGCCTGAAATGACCTTCATTTACCCAAAATGGGTTTCAAAGCATGTGAATGGATTTTAGTTGACTCTAATAGTTGTATATGTTGTTATTAGAGCTATATATGTCCTAACATGTGGCTAAATGCGGGAAACTAAGTACATTGAACATGAAAAGCAAAAATCGGCCCGAAATGGCCTTCATTTACCCAAAATGGGTTTCAAAGCATGAAAAATGATTTTTCTTGACTCTAATGGTTATATATATTGCTATTAGAACTACATATGTCCTAACATGTGGCTAAATGTGGGAAACTAAGTAAATTGAACTTGAAAGGCCAAAATCGGTCCAAATGGCCTTCATTTACCCAAAATGGGTTTCAAAGCATGTGAATGGATTTTACTTGACTCTAATAGTTGTATATGTTGTTATTAGAGCTATATATGTCCTAACATGTGGCTAAATGCGGGAAACTAAGTACATTGAACATGAAAAGCAAAAATCGGCCCGAAATGGCCTTCATTTACCCAAAATGGGTTTCAAAGCATGAAAAATGATTTTTCTTGACTCTAATGGTTATATATGTTGCTATTAGAGCTATATATGTCCTAACATGTGGCTAAATGTGGGAAACTAAGTAAATTGAACTTGAAAGGCCAAAATCGGCCCGAAATGGCCTTCATTTACCCAAAATGGGTTTCAAAGCATGTGAATGGATTTTAGTTGACTCTAATAGTTGTATATGTTGTTATTAGAGCTATATATGTCCTAACATGTGGCTAAATGTGGGAAACTAAGTAAATTGAACTTGAAAGGCCAAATTCGGCACGAAATGGCCTTCATTTACCCAAAATGGGTTTCAAAGCATGTGAATGGATTTTAGTTGACTCTAATGGGTGTATATGTTGTTATTAGAGCTATATATGTCCTAACATGTGGCTAAATGCGGGAAACTAAGTACATTGAACATGAAAAGCAAAAATCGGCCCGAAATGACCTTCATTTACCCAAATTGGGTTTCAAAGCATGAAAAATGATTTTTCTTGACTCTAATGGTTATATATGTTGCTATTAGAAGTATATATGTCCTAAAATGTGGCTAAATGTGGGAAACTAAGTAAATTGAACTTGAAAGACCAAAATCGGCCCGAAATGGCCTTCATTTACCCAAAATGGGTTTCAAAGCATGTGAATGGATTTTAGTTGACTCTAATGGTTGTATATGTTGTTATTAGAGCTATATATGTCCTAACATGTGGCTAAATGCGGGAAACTAAGTACATTGAACATGAAAAGCAAAAATCGGCCCGAAATGGCCTTCATTTACCCAAATTGGGTTTCAAAGCATGAAAAATGATTTTTCTTGACTCTAATGGTTATATATGTTGCTATTAGAACTATATATGTCCTAACATGTGGCTAAATGTTGGAAACTAAGTTAATTGAACTTGAAAGGCCAAAATCGGCCCGAAATGACCTTCATTTACCCAAAATGGGTTTCAAAGCATGTGAATGGATTTTAGTTGACTCTAATAGTTGTATATGTTGTTATTAGAGCTATATATGTCCTAACATGTGGCTAAATGCGGGAAACTAAGTACATTGAACATGAAAAGCAAAAATCGGCCCGAAATGGCCTTCATTTACCCAAAATGGGTTTCAAAGCATGAAAAATGATTTTTCTTGACTCTAATGGTTATATATATTGCTATTAGAACTACATATGTCCTAACATGTGGCTAAATGTGGGAAACTAAGTAAATTGAACTTGAAAGGCCAAAATCGGTCCAAATGGCCTTCATTTACCCAAAATGGGTTTCAAAGCATGTGAATGGATTTTACTTGACTCTAATAGTTGTATATGTTGTTATTAGAGCTATATATGTCCTAACATGTGGCTAAATGTGGGAAACTAAGTAAATTGAACTTGAAAGGCCAAATTCGGCACGAAATGGCCTTCATTTACCCAAAATGGGTTTCAAAGCATGTGAATGGATTTTAGTTGACTCTAATGGGTGTATATGTTGTTATTAGAGCTATATATGTCCTAACATGTGGCTAAATGCGGGAAACTAAGTACATTGAACATGAAAAGCAAAAATCGGCCCGAAATGACCTTCATTTACCCAAATTGGGTTTCAAAGCATGAAAAATGATTTTTCTTGACTCTAATGGTTATATATGTTGCTATTAGAACTATATATGTCCTAAAATGTGGCTAAATGTGGGAAACTAAGTAAATTGAACTTGAAAGACCAAAATCGGCCCGAAATGGCCTTCATTTACCCAAAATGGGTTTCAAAGCATGAAAAATGATTTTTCTTGACTCTAATGGTTATATATGTTGCTATTAGAACTATATATGTCCTAACATGTGGCTAAATGTTGGAAACTAAGTTAATTGAACTTGAAAGGCCAAAATCGGCTTGAAATGACCTTCATTTACCCAAAATGGGTTTCAAAGCATGTGAATGGATTTTAGTTGACTCTAATAGTTGTATATGTTGTTATTAGAGCTATATATGTCCTAACATGTGGCTAAATGCGGGAAACTAAGTACATTGAACATGAAAAGCAAAAATCGGCCCGAAATGGCCTTCATTTACCCAAAATGGGTTTCAATGCATGAAAAATGATTTTTCTTGACTCTAATGGTTATATATATTGCTATTAGAACTACATATGTCCTAACATGTGGCTAAATGTGGGAAACTAAGTAAATTGAACTTGAAAGGCCAAAATCGGTCCAAATGGCCTTCATTTACCCAAAATGGGTTTCAAAGCATGTGAATGGATTTTACTTGACTCTAATAGTAGTATATGTTGTTATTAGAGCTATATATGTCCTAACATGTGGCTAAATGTGGGAAACTAAGTAAATTGAACTTGAAAGGCCAAATTCGGCACGAAATGGCCTTCATTTACCCAAAATGGGTTTCAAAGCATGTGAATGGATTTTAGTTGACTCTAATGGTTGTATATGTTGTTATTAGAGCTATATATGTCCTAACATGTGGCTAAATGCGGGAAACTAAGTACATTGAACATGAAAAGCAAAAATCGGCCCGAAATGGCCTTCATTTACCCAAAATGGGTTTCAATGCATGAAAAATGATTTTTCTTGACTCTAATGGTTATATATATTGCTATTAGAACTACATATGTCCTAACATGTGGCTAAATGTGGGAAACTAAGTAAATTGAACTTGAAAGGCCAAATTCGGCACGAAATGGCCTTCATTTACCCAAAATGGGTTTCAAAGCATGTGAATGGATTTTAGTTGACTCTAATGGTTGTATATGTTGTTATTAGAGCTATATATGTCCTAACATGTGGCTAAATGCGGGAAACTAAGTACATTGAACATGAAAAGCAAAAATCGGCCCGAAATGGCCTTCATTTACCCAAAATGGGTTTCAAAGCATGAAAAATGATTTTTCTTGACTCTAATGGTTATATATATTGCTATTAGAACTACATATGTCCTAACATGTGGCTAAATGTGGGAAACTAAGTAAATTGAACTTGAAAGGCCAAAATCGGTCCAAATGGCCTTCATTTACCCAAAATGGGTTTCAAAGCATGTGAATGGATTTTACTTGACTCTAATAGTAGTATATGTTGTTATTAGAGCTATATATGTCCTAACATGTGGCTAAATGTGGGAAACTAAGTAAATTGAACTTGAAAGGCCAAATTCGGCACGAAATGGCCTTCATTTACCCAAAATGGGTTTCAAAGCATGTGAATGGATTTTAGTTGACTCTAATGGGTGTATATGTTGTTATTAGAGCTATATATGTCCTAACATGTGGCTAAATGCGGGAAACTAAGTACATTGAACATGAAAAGCAAAAATCGGCCCGAAATGACCTTCATTTACCCAAATTGGGTTTCAAAGCATGAAAAATGATTTTTCTTGACTCTAATGGTTATATATGTTGCTATTAGAAGTATATATGTCCTAAAATGTGGCTAAATGTGAGAAACTAAGTAAATTGAACTTGAAAGACCAAAATCGGCCCGAAATGGCCTTCATTTACCCAAAATGGGTTTCAAAGCATGAAAAATGATTTTTCTTGACTCTAATGGTTGTATATGTTGCTATTAGAACTATATATGTCCTAAAATGTGGCTAAATGTGGGAAACTAAGTAAATTGAACATGAAAAGCAAAAATCGGCCCGAAATGGCCTTCATTTACCCAAAATGGGTTTCAAAGCATGAAAAATGATTTTTCTTGACTCTAATGGTTATATATGTTGCTATTAGAACTATATATGTCCTAACATGTGGCTAAATGTTGGAAACTAAGTAAATTGAACTTGAAAGGCCAAAATCGGCCAGAAATGACCTTCATTTACCCAAAATGGGTTTCAAAGCATGTGAATGGATTTTAGTTGACTCTAATAGTTGTATATGTTGTTATTAGAGCTATATATGTCCTAACATGTGGCTAAATGCGGGAAACTAAGTACATTGAACATGAAAAGCAAAAAATCGGCCCGAAATGGCCTTCATTTACCCAAAATGGGTTTCAATGCATGAAAAATGATTTTTCTTGACTCTAATGGTTATATATATTGCTATTAGAACTACATATGTCCTAACATGTGGCTAAATGTGGGAAACTAAGTAAATTGAACTTGAAAGGCCAAAATCGGTCCAAATGGCCTTCATTTACCCAAAATGGGTTTCAAAGCATGTGAATGGATTTTACTTGACTCTAATAGTAGTATATGTTGTTATTAGAGCTATATATATCCTAACATGTGGCTAAATGTGGGAAACTAAGTAAATTGAACTTGAAAGGCCAAAAATCGGCCCAAATGGCCTTCATTTACCCAAAATGGGTTTCAAAGCATGTGAATGGATTTTACTTGACTCTAATGGTTGTATATGTTGTTATTAGAGCTATATATGTCCTAACATGTGGCTAAATGTGGGAAACTAAGTAAATTGAACTTGAAAAGCCAAAATCGGCACGAAATGGCCTTCATTTACCCAAAATGGGTTTCAAAGCATGTGAATGGATTTTAGTTGACTCTAATGGTTGTATATGTTGTTATTAGAGCTATATATGTCCTAACATGTGGCTAAATGCGGGAAACTAAGTACATTGAACATGAAAAGCAAAAATCGGCCCGAAATGGCCTTCATTTACCCAAAATGGGTTTCAAAGCATGAAAAATGATTTTTTTTTACTCTAATGGTTATATATGTTGCTATTAGAACTATATATGTCCTAACATGTGGCTAGATGTGGGAAACTAAGTAAATTGAACTTGAAAGGCCAAAATCGGTCCAAATGGCCTTCATTTACCCAAAATGAGTTTCATTTACCCAAAATGGGTTTCAAAGCATGTGAATGGATTTTAGTTGACTCTAATGGTTGTATATGTTGTTATTAGAGCTATATATGTCCTAACATGTGGCTAAATGCGGGAAACTAAGTACATTGAACATGAAAAGCAAAAATCGGCCCGAAATGGCCTTCATTTACCCAAAATGGGTTTCAAAGCATGAAAAATGATTTTTGTTGACTCTAATGGTTATATATGTTGCTATTAGAACTATATATGTCCTAACATGTGGCTAAATGTTGGAAACTAAGTTAATTGAACTTGAAAGGCCAAAATCGGCCTGAAATGACCTTCATTTACCCAAAATGGGTTTCAAAGCATGTGAATGGATTTTAGTTGACTCTAATAGTTGTATATGTTGTTATTAGAGCTATATATGTCCTAACATGTGGCTAAATGCGGGAAACTAAGTACATTGAACATGAAAAGCAAAAATCGGCCCGAAATGGCCTTCATTTACCCAAAATGGGTTTCAATGCATGAAAAATGATTTTTCTTGACTCTAATGGTTATATATATTGCTATTAGAACTACATATGTCCTAACATGTGGCTAAATGTGGGAAACTAAGTAAATTGAACTTGAAAGGCCAAAATCGGTCCAAATGGCCTTCATTTACCCAAAATGGGTTTCAAAGCATGTGAATGGATTTTACTTGACTCTAATAGTAGTATATGTTGTTATTAGAGCTATAAATGTCCTAACATGTGGCTAAATATGGGAAACTAAGTAAATTGAACTTGAAAGGCCAAAAATCGGTCCAAATGGCCTTCATTTACCCAAAATGGGTTTCAAAGCATGTGAATGGATTTTACTTGACTCTAATAGTAGTATATGTTGTTATTAGAGCTATAAATGTCCTAACATGTGGCTAAATGTGGGAAACTAAGTAAATTGAACTTGAAAAGCCAAATTCGGCACGAAATGGCCTTCATTTACCCAAAATGGGTTTCAAAGCATGTGAATGGATTTTAGTTGACTCTAATAGTTGTATATGTTGTTATTAGAGCTATATATGTCCTAACATGTGGCTAAATGCGGGAAACTAAGTACATTGAACATGAAAAGCAAAAATCGGCCCGAAATGGCCTTCATTTACCCAAAATGGGTTTCAATGCATGAAAAATGATTTTTCTTGACTCTAATGGTTATATATATTGCTATTAGAACTATATATGTCCTAACATGTGGCTAAATGTGGGAAACTAAGTAAATTGAACTTGAAAGGCCAAAATCGGTCCAAATGGCCTTCATTTACCCAAAATGAGTTTCATCTACCCAAAATGGGTTTCAAAGCATGTGAATGGATTTTAGTTGACTCTAATGGTTGTATATGTTGTTATTAGAGCTATATATGTCCTAACATGTGGCTAAATGCGGGAAACTAAGTACATTGAACATGAAAAACAAAAATCGGCCCGAAATGGCCTTCATTTACCCAAAAGGTGTTTCAAAGCATGAAAAATGATTTTTCTTGACTCTAATGGTTATATATGTTGCTATTAGAACTATATATGTCCTAACATGTGGCTAAATGTTGGAAACTAAGTTAATTGAACTTGAAAGGCCAAAATCGGCCCGAAATGACCTTCATTTACCCAAAATGGGTTTCAAAGCATGTGAATGGATTTTAGTTGACTCTAATAGTTGTATATGTTGTTATTAGAGCTATATATGTCCTAACATGTGGCTAAATGCGGGAAACTAAGTACATTGAACATGAAAAGCAAAAATCGGCCCGAAATGGCCTTCATTTACCCAAAATGGGTTTCAATGCATGAAAAATGATTTTTCTTGACTCTAATGGTTATATATATTGCTATTAGAACTACATATGTCCTAACATGTGGCTAAATGTGGGAAACTAAGTAAATTGAACTTGAAAGGCCAAAATCGGTCCAAATGGCCTTCATTTACCCAAAATGAGTTTCATCTACCCAAAATGGGTTTCAAAGCATGTGAATTGATTTTAGTTGACTCTAATGGTTCTATATGTTGTTATTAGAGCTATATATGTCCTAACATGTGGCTAAATGCGGGAAACTAAGTACATTGAACATGAAAAGCAAAAATCGGCCCGAAATGGCCTTCATTTACCCAAATTGGGTTTCAAAGCATAAAAAATGATTTTTCTTGACTCTAATGGTTATATATGTTGCTATTAGAACTATATATGTCCTAAAATGTGGCTAAATGTGGGAAACTTAGTAAATTGAACTAGAAAGGTCAAAATAGTTTCGAAATGGCCTTCATTTACCCAAAATGAGTTTCATTTACCAAAAATGGGTTTCAAAGCATGTGAATGGATTTTAGTTGACTCAAATGGTTGTATATGTTGTTATTAGAGCTATATATGTCCTAACATGTGGCTAAATGCGGGAAACTAAGTACATTGAACATGAAAAGCAAAAATCGGCCCGAAATGGCCTTCATTTACCCAAATTGGGTTTCAAAGCATGAAAAATGATTTTTCTTGACTCTAATGGTTATATATGTTGCTATTAGAACTATATATGTCCTAACATGTGGCTAAATGTGGGAAACTAAGTAAATTGAACTTGAAAGGCCAAAATCGGCCCGAAATGACCTTCATTTACCCAAAATGGGTTTCAAAGCATGTGAATGGATTTTAGTTGACTCTAATGGTTGTATATGTTGTTATTAGAGCTATATATGTCCTAACATGTGGCTAAATGCGGGAAACTAAGTACATTGAACATGAAAAGCAAAAATCGGCCCGAAATGGCCTTCATTTACCCAAAATGGGTTTCAATGCATGAAAAATGATTTTTCTTGACTCTAATGGTTATATATATTGCTATTAGAACTACATATGTCCTAACATGTGGCTAAATGTGGGAAACTAAGTAAATTGAACTTGAAAGGCCAAAATCGGTCCAAATGGCCTTCATTTACCCAAAATGGGTTTCAAAGCATGTGAATGGATTTTACTTGACTCTAATAGTAGTATATGTTGTTATTAGAGCTATATATGTCCTAACATGTGGCTAAATGCGGGAAACTAAGTAAATTGAACTTGAAAGACCAAAATCGGCCCGAAATGGCCTTCATTTACCCAAATGGTGTTTCAAAGCATGAAAAATGATTTTTCTTGACTCTAATGGTTATATATGTTGCTATTAGAACTATATATGTCCTAACATGTGGCTAAATGTTGGAAACTAAGTTAATTGAACTTGAAAGGCCAAAATCGGCCTGAAATGACCTTCATTTACCCAAAATGGGTTTCAAAGCATGTGAATGGATTTTAGTTGACTCTAATAGTTGTATATGTTGTTATTAGAGCTATATATGTCCTAACATGTGGCTAAATGCGGGAAACTAAGTACATTGAACATGAAAAGCAAAAATCGGCCCGAAATGGCCTTCATTTACCCAAAATGGGTTTCAATGCATGAAAAATGATTTTTCTTGACTCTAATGGTTATATATATTGCTATTAGAACTACATATGTCCTAACATGTGGCTAAATGTGGGAAACTAAGTAAATTGAACTTGAAAGGCCAAAATCGGTCCAAATGGCCTTCATTTACCCAAAATGGGTTTCAAAGCATGTGAATGGATTTTACTTGACTCTAATAGTAGTATATGTTGTTATTAGAGCTATATATGTCCTAACATGTGGCTAAATGTGGGAAACTAAGTAAATTGAACTTGAAAAGCCAAATTCGGCACGAAATGGCCTTCATTTACCCAAAATGGGTTTCAAAGCATGTGAATGGATTTTATTTGACTCTAATAGTTGTATATGTTGTTATTAGAGCTATATATGTCCTAACATGTGGCTAAATGCGGGAAACTAAGTACATTGAACATGAAAAGCAAAAATCGGCCCGAAATGGCCTTCATTTACCCAAAATGGGTTTCAATGCATGAAAAATGATTTTTCTTGACTCTAATGGTTATATATATTGCTATTAGAACTACATATGTCCTAACATGTGGCTAAATGTGGGAAAATAAGTAAATTGAACTTGAAAGGTCAAAATAGTTTCGAAATGGCCTTCATTTACCCAAAATGAGTTTCATTACCCAAAATGGGTTTCAAAGCATGTGAATGGATTTTATTTGACTCTAATGGTTGTATATGTTGTTATTAGAGCTATATATGTCCTAACATGTGGCTAAATGCGGGAAACTAAGTACATTGAACATGAAAAGCAAAAATCGGCCCGAAATGGCCTTCATTTACCCAAATTGGGTTTCAAAGCATGAAAAATGATTTTTCTTGACTCTAATGGTTATATATGTTGCTATTAGAACTATATATGTCCTAACATGTGGCAAAATGTAGGAAACTAAGTAAATTGAACTTGAAAGGCCAAAATCGACCCGAAATGACCTTCATTTACCCAAAATGGGTTTCAAAGCATGTGAATGAATTTTACTTGACTCTAATGGTTGTATTGGTTGTTATTAGAGCTATATATATCCTAACATGTGGCTAAATGCGGGAAACTAAGTACATTGAACATGAAAAGCAAAAATCGGCCCGAAATGGCCTTCATTTACCCAAATTGGGTTTCAATGCATGAAAAATGATTTTTCTTGACTCTAATGGTTATATATGTTGCTATTAGAACTATATATGTCCTAACATGTGGCTAAATGTTGGAAACTAAGTTAATTGAACTTGAAAGGCCAAAATCGGCCTGAAACGACCATCATTTACCCAAAATGGGTTTCAAAGCATGTGAATGGATTTTAGTTGACTCTAATAGTTGTATATGTTGTTATTAGAGCTATAAATGTCCTAACATGTGGCTAAATGCGGGAAACTAAGTCCATTGAACATGAAAAGCAAAAATCGGCCCGAAATGGCCTTCATTTACTCAAAATGGGTTTCAATGCATGAAAAATGATTTTTCTTGACTCTAATGGTTATATATATTGCTATTAGAACTACATATGTCCTAACATGTGGCTAAATGTGGGAAACTAAGTAAATTGAACTTGAAAGGCCAAAATTGGTCCAAATGGCCTTCATTTGCCCAAAATGGGTTTCAAAGCATGTGAATGGATTTTACTTGACTCTAATAGTAGTATATGTTGTTATTAGAGCTATAAATGTCCTAACATGTGGCTAAATGTGGGAAACTAAGTAAATTGAACTTGAAAAGCCAAATTCGGCACGAAATGGCCTTCATTTACCCAAAATGGGTTTCAAAGCATGTGAATGGATTTTATTTGACTCTAATAGTTGTATATGTTGTTATTAGAGCTATATATGTCCTAACATGTGGCTAAATGCGGGAAACTAAGTACATTGAACATGAAAAGCAAAAATCGGCCCGAAATGGCCTTCATTTACCCAAAATGGGTTTCAATGCATGAAAAATGATTTCTCTTGACTCTAATGGTTATATATGTTGCTATTAGAACTATATATGTCCTAACATGTGGCTAAATGTGGGAAACTAAGTAAATTGAACTTGAAAGGCCAAAATAGTTTCGAAATGGCCTTCATTTACCCAAAATGAGTTTCATCTACCCAAAATGGGTTTCAAAGCATGTGAATGGATTTTATTTGACTCTAATGGTTGTATATGTTGTTATTAGAGCTATATATGTCCTAATATGTGGCTTAATGCGAGAAACTAAGTACATTGAACATGAAAAGCAAAAATCGGCCCGAAATGGCATTCATTTACCCAAATTGGGTTTCAAAGCTTGAAAAATGATTTTTCTTGACTCTAATGGTTATATATGTTGCTATTAGAACTATATATGTCCTAACATGTGGCAAAATGTAGGAAACTAAGTAAATTGAACTTGAAAGGCCAAAATCGACCCGAAATGACCTTCATTTACCCAAAATGGGTTTCAAAGCATGTGAATGAATTTTACTTGACTCTAATGGTTGTATTGGTTGTTATTAGAGCTATATATATCCTAACATGTGGCTAAATGCGGGAAACTAAGTACATTGAACATGAAAAGCAAAAATCGGCCCGAAATGGCCTTCATATACCCAAATTGGGTTTCAATGCATGAAAAATGATTTTTCTTGACTCTAATGGTTATATATGTTGCTATTAGAACTATATATGCCCTAACATGTGGCTAAATGTTGGAAACTAAGTTAATTGAACTTGAAAGGCCAAAATCGGCCTGAAATGACCTTCATTTACCCAAAATGGGTTTCAAAGCATGTGAATGGATTTTATTTGACTCTAATGGTTGTATATGTTGTTATTAGAGCTATATATGTCCTAACATGTGGCAAAATGCGGGAAACTAAGTACATTGAACATGAAAAGCAAAAATCGTCCCGAAATGGCCTTCATTTACCCAAAATGGGTTTCAAAGCATGAAAAATGATTTTTCTTGACTCTAATGGTTATATATGTTGCTATTAGAACAATATATGTCCTAACATGTGGCTAAATGTGGGAAACTAAGCAAATTGATCTTGAAAGACCAAAATCGGCCCGAAATGGCCTTCATTTACCCAAAATGGGTTTCAAAGCATGAAAAATGATTTTTCTTGACTCTAATGGTTATATATGTTGCTATTAGAACTATATATGTCCTAACATGAGGCTAAATGTGGGAAACTAAGTAAATTGAACTTGAAAGGCCAAAATCAGTCCAAATGGCCTTCATTTACCCAAAATGGGTTTCAAAGATTGTGAATGGATTTTACTTAACTCTAATAGTAGTATATGTTGTTATTAGAGCTATATATGTTCTAAAATGTGGCTAAATGTGGGAAAATAAGTAAATTGAGCTTGAAAGGTCAAATTAGTTTCAAAATGGCCTTCATTTACCCAAAATGAGTTTCATCTACCCAAAATGGGTTTCAAAGCATGTGAATGGATTTTAGTTGACTCTAATGGTTGTATATGTTGTTATTAGAGCTATATATGTCCTAACATGTGGCTTAATGCGGGAAACTAAGTACATTGAACATGAAAAGCAAAATTCGGCCCGAAATGGCCTTCATTTACCCAAATTGGGTTTCAAAGCGTGAAAAATAATTTTTATTGACTCTAATGGTTATATATGTTGCTATTAGAACTATATATGTCCTAACATGTGGCAAAATGTAGGAAACTAAGTAAATTGAACTTGAAAGGCCAAAATCGATCCAAATGGCCTTCATTTACCCAAAATGGGTTTCAAAGCATGTGAATGGATTTTACTTGACTCTAATAGTAGTATATGTTGTTATTAGAGCTATAAATGTCCTAACATGTGGCTAAATGTGGGAAACTAAGTAAATTGAACTTGAAAAGCCAAATTCGGCACGAAATGGCCTTCATTTACCCAAAATGGGTTTCAAAGCATGTGTATGGATTTTAGTTGACTCTAATGGATGTATATGTTGTTATTAGAGCTATATATGTCCTAACACGTGGCTAAATGCGGGAAACTAAGTACATTGAACATGAAAAGGAAAAAATCGGCCCGAAATGACCTTCATTTACCCAAATTGGGTTTCAAAGCATGAAAAATGATTTTTCTTGACTCTAATGGTTATATATGTTGCTATTAGAAGTATATGTGTCCTAAAATGTGGCTAAATGTGAGAAACTAAGTAAATTGAACTTGAAAGACCAAAATCGGCCGTAAATGGCCTTCATTTTCCCAAAATGGGTTTCAATGCATGAAAAAATGATTTTTCTTGACTCTAATGGTTGTATATGTTGCTATTAGAACTATATATGTCCTATAATGTGGCTAAATGCGGGAAACTAAGTACATTGAACATGAAAAGCAAAAATCGGCCCGAAATGACCTTCATTTACCCAAAATGGGTTTCAAAGCATGTGAATGGATTTTAGTTGACTCTAATGGTTGTATATGTTGTTATTAGAGCTATATATGTCCTAACATGTGGCTAAATGCGGGAAACTAAGTACATTGAACATGAAAAGCAAAAATCGGCCCGAAATGGCCTTCATTTACCCAAATTGGGTTTCAATGCATGAAAAATGATTTTTCTTGACTCTAATGGTTATATATGTTGCTATTAGAACTATATATGTCCTAACATGTGGCTAAATGCGGGAAACTAAGTAAATTGAACTTGAAAGGCCAAAATCGGCCCGAAATGACCTTCATTTACCCAAAATGGGTTTCAAAGCATGTGAATGGATTTTAGTTGACTCTAATGGTTGTATATGTTGTTATTAGAGCTATATATGTCCTAACATGTGGCTAAATGCGGGAAACTAAGTACATTGAACATGAAAAGCAAAAATCGGCCCGAAATGGCGTTCATTTACCCAAAATGGGTTTCAAAGCATGAAAAATGATTTTTCTTGACTCTAATGGTTATATATGTTTCTATTAGAGCAATATATGTCCTAATATGTGGCTAAATGTTGGAAACTAAGTAAATTGAACATGAAAAGCAAAAATCGGCCCGAAATGGCTTTCATATACCCAAATTGGGTTTCAAAGCATGACAAATGATTTTTCTTGACTCTAATGGTTATATATGTTGCTATTAGAACTATATATGTCCTAACATGTGGCTAAATGTGGGAAAATAAGTAAATTGAACTTGAAAGGTCAAAATAGTTTCGAAATGGCCTTCATTTACCCAAAATGAGTTTCATCTACCCAAAATGGGTTTCAAAGCATGTGAATGGATTTTATTTGACTCTAATGGTTGTATATGTTGTTATTAGAGCTATATATGTCCTAATATGTGGCTTAATGCGAGAAACTAAGTACATTGAACATGAAAAGCAAAAATCGGCCCGAAATGGCATTCATTTACCCAAATTGGGTTTCAAAGCGTGAAAAATGATTTTTCTTGACTCTAATGGTTATATATGTTGCTATTAGAACTATATATGTCCTAACATGTGGCAAAATGTAGGAAACTAAGTAAATTGAACTTGAAAGGCCAAAATCGACCCGAAATGACCTTCATTTACCCAAAATGGGTTTCAAAGCATGTGAATGGATTTTAGTTGACTCTAATGGTTGTATATGTTCTTATTAGAGCTATATATGTCCTAACATGTGGCTAAATGCGGGAAACTAAGTACATTGAACATGAAAAGCAAAAATCGGCCCGAAATGGCCTTCATATACCCAAATTGGGTTTCAAAGCATGACAAATGATTTTTCTTGACTCTAATGGTTATATATGTTGCTATTAGAACTATATATGCCCTAACATGTGGCTAAATGTTGGAAACTAAGTTAATTGAACTTGAAAGGCCAAAATCGGCCTGAAATGACCTTCATTTACCCAAAATGGGTTTCAAAGCATGTGAATGGATTTTAGTTGACTCTAATAGTTGTATATGTTGTTATTAGAGCTATATATGTCATAACATGTGGCTAAATGCGGGAAACTAAGTACAATGAACATGAAAAGCAAAAATCGGCCCGAAATGGCCTTCAATTACCCAAAATGGGTTTCAATGCATGAAAAATGATTTTTCTTGACTTTAATGGTTATATATATTGCTATTAGAACTACATATGTCCTAACATGTGGCTAAATGTGGGAAACTAAGAAAATTGAACTTGAAAGGCCAAAATCGTTCCAAATGGCCTTCATTTACCTAAAATGGGTTTCAAAGCATGTGAATTAATTTTACTTGACTCTAATAGTAGTATATGTTGTTATTAGAGCTATATATGTCCTAACATGTGGCTAAATGTGGGAAACTAAGTACATTGAACATGAAAAGCAAAAATCGACCCGAAATGGCCTTCATTTACCCAAATTGGGTTTCAAAGCATGAAAAATGATTTTTCTTGGCTCTAATGGTTATATATGTTTCTATTAGAACTATATATGTCCTAACATGTGGCTAAATGTTGGAAACTAAGTCAATTGAACTTAAAAGACCAAAATCGGCCCGAAATGGCCTTCATTTACCCAAAATGGGTTTGAAAGCATGAAAAATGATTTTTCTTGACTCTAATGGTTATATATGTTGCTATTAGAACTATATATGTCCTAACATGTGGCTAAATGTGGGAAACTAAGTAAATTGAACTTGAAAGGCTAAAATCGGCCCGAAATTACCTTCATTTACCCAAAATGGGTTTCAAAGCATGTGAATGGATTTTAGTTGACTCTAATGGTTGTATATGTTGTTATTAGAGCTTTATATGTCCTAACATGTGGCTAAATGCGGGAAACTACGTACATTGAACATGAAAAGCAAAAATCGGTCCGAAATGGCCTTCATTTACCCAAAATGGGTTTCAAAGCATGAAACATGATTTTTCTTGACTCTAATGGTTATATATGTTGCTATTAGAACTATATATGTCCTAACATGTTGCTAAATGTGGGAAACTAAGTAAATTGAACTTGAAAGGCCAAAATCGGTCCAAATGGCCTTCATTTACCCAAAATGGGTTTCAAAGATTTAGAATGGATTTTACTTGAATCTAATAGTAGTATATGTTGTTATTAGAGCTATATATGTCCTAACATGTGGCTAAATGTGGGAAACTAAGTAAATTGAACTTGAAAGGCCAAATTCGGCCCAAAATGGCCTTCATTTACCCAAAATGGGTTTCAAAGCATGTAAATGGATTTTAGTTGACTCTGATGGGTGTATATGTTGTTATTAGAGCTATATATGTCCTATCATGTGGCTAAATGCGGGAAACTAAGTACATTGAACATGAAAAGCAAAAATCGGCCCGAAATGGCCTTCATATACCCAAATTGTGTTTCAAAGCATGAAAAATGATTTTTCTTGACTCTAATGGTTATATATGTTGCTATTAGAACTATATATGTCCTAACATGTGGCTAAATGTGGGAAAATAACTAAATTGAACTTGAAAGGTCAAAATAGTTTTGAAATGGCTTTCATTTACCCAAAATGACAAATGGGTTTCAAAGCATGTGAATGGATTTTAGTTGACTCTAATGGTTGAATATTTTGTTATTAGAGCTATATATGTCCTAACATGTGGCAAAATGCGGGAAACTAAGTACATTGAACATGAAAAGCAAAAATCGGCCCGAAATGGCCTTCATTTACCCAAAATGGGTTTCAATGCAAGAAAAATGATTTTTCTTGACTCTAACAGTTATATATATTGCTATTAGAACTACATATGTCCTAACATGTGGCTAAATGTGGGAAACTATGTAAATTGAACTTGAAAGGCCAAAATCGTTTCGAAATGGCCTTCATTTACCCAAAATGGGTTTAAAAGCATGTGAATAGATTTTTGTTGACTCTCATGGGTGTATATGTTGTTATTAGAGCTATATATGTCCTATCATGTGGCTAAATGCGGGAAACTAAGTACATTGAACATGAAAAGCAAAAATCGGCCCGAAATGGCCTTCATATACCCAAATTGGGTTTCAAAGCATGAAAAATGATTTTTCTTGACTCTAATGGTTATATATGTTGCTATTAGAACTATATATGTCCTAACATGTGGCTAAATGTGGGAAAATAAGTAAATTGAACTTGAAAGGTCAAAATAGTTTCGAAATGGCCTTCATTTACCCAAAATGGGTTTCAAACATAATGGATTTTTGACTCAATGTTATATGTTGCTATTAGAGCTATATATGTCCTAACATGTGGCTAAATGGGGAAACTAAGTAATTGAACTTGAAAAGCAAACCGAAATGGCCTTCATCTACCCAAAATGGGTTTCAAAGCATGTGAATGGATTTTAGTTGACTCTAATGGTTGTATATGTTGTTATTAGAGCTATATATGTCCTAACATGTGGCTAAATGCGGGAAACTAAGTACATTGAACATGAAAAGCAAAAATCGGCCCGAAATGGCCTTCATTTACCCAAATTGGGTTTCAAAGCATGAAAAATGATTTTTCTTGACTCTAATGGTTATATATGTTGCTATTAGAACTATATATGTCCTAACATGTGGCTAAATGTGGGAAACTAAGAAAATTGAACTTGAAAGGCCAAAATCGGCCCGAAATGGCCTTCATTTACCCAAAATGGGTTTCAAAGCATGAAAATGGATTTTTCTTGACTCTAATGGTTATATATGTTGCTATTAGAACTATATATGTCCTAACATGTGGCTAAATGCGGGAAACTAAGTACATTGAACATGAAAAGCAAAAATCGGCTGAAATGACCTTCATTTACCCAAAATGGGTTTCAAAGCATGTGAATGGATTTTAGTTGACTCTAATGGTTGTATATGTTGTAATTAGAGCTATATATGTCATAACATGTGGCTAAATGCGGGAAACTAAGTACATTGAACATGAACAGCAAAAATCGGTCCGAAATGGCCTTCATTTACCCAAATTGGGTTTCAAAGCATGACAAATGATTTTTCTTGACTCTAATGGTTATATATGTTGCTATTAGAACTACATATGTCCTAACATGTGGCTAAATGTGGGAAACTAAGTAAATTGAACATGAAAGGCCAAAATCGGTCCGAAATGGCCTTCATTTACCCAAAATGGGTTTCAAAGCATGTGAATGGATTTTTCTTGACTCTAATGGTAGTATATGTTGTTATTAGAGCTATATATGTCCTAACATGTGGCTAAATGTGGGAAACTAAGTAAATTGAACTTGAAAAGCCAAAATCGGCCCGAAATGGCCTTCATTTACCCAAAATGGGTTTCAAAGCATGAAAATGGATTTTAGTTGACTCTAATGGTTGTATATGTTGTTATTAGAGCTATATATGTCCTAACATGTGGCTAAATGCGGGAAACTAAGTACATTGAACATGAAAGGCAAAAATCGGCCCGAAATGGCCTTTATTTACCCAAAATGGGTTTCAAAGCATGAAAAATGATTTTTCTTGACTCTAATGGTTATATATGTTGCTATTAGAACTATATATGTCCTAACATGTGGCTAAATGTGGGAAACTAAGTAAATTGAACTTGAAAGGCCAAAAATCGGCCCGAAATGGCCTTCATTTACCCAAAATGGGTTTCAAAGCATGTAAATGGATTTTTGTTGACTCTAATGGTTATATATGTTGTTATTAGAGCTATATATGTCCTAACATGTGGCTAAATGCGGGAAACTAAGTACATTGAACATGAAAAGCCAAAATCGGCCCGAAATGGCCTTCATTTACCCAAAATGGGTTTCAAAGCATGAAAAATGATTTTTATTGACTCTAATGGTTATATATGTTGCTATTAGAACTATATATGTCCTAACATGTGGCTAAATGTGGGAAACTAAGTAAATTGAACTTGAAAGGCCAAAATCGGCCCGAAATGGCCTTCATTTACCCAAAATGGGTTTCAAAGCATGAAAATGGATTTTTGTTGACTCTAATGGTTATATATGTTGCTATTAGAGCTATATATGTCCTAACATGTGGCTAAATGTGGGAAACTAAGTAAATTGAACATGAAAAGCCAAAATCGGCCCGAAATGGCCTTCATTTACCCAAAATGGGTTTCAAAGCATGTGAATGGATTTTAGTTGACTCTAATGGTTATATATGTTGTTATTAGAGCTATATATGTCCTAACATGTGGCTAAATGTGGGAAACTAAGTAAATTGAACTTGAAAAGCCAAAATCGGCCCGAAATGGCCTTCATTTACCCAAATTGGGTTTCAAAGCATGAAAATGATTTTTCTTGACTCTAATGGTTATATATGTTGCTATTAGAACTATATATGTCCTAACATGTGGCTAAATGTGGGAAACTAAGTAAATTGAACTTGAAAGGCCAAAATCGGCCCGAAATGGCCTTCATTTACCCAAAATGGGTTTCAAAGCATGAAAATTGATTTTACTTGACTCTAATGGTTATATATGTTGCTATTAGAACTATATATGTCCTAACATGTGGCTAAATGTGGGAAACTAAGTAAATTGAACTTGAAAGGCCAAAATCGGCCCGAAATGGCCTTCATTTACCCAAAATGGGTTTCAAAGCATGAGAATGGATTTTAGTTGACTCTAATGGTTATATATGTTGCTATTAGAACTATATATGTCCTAACATGTGGCTAAATGCGGGAAACTAAGTAAATTGAACTTGAAAGGCCAAAATCGGCCCGAAATGGCCTTCATTTACCCAAAATGGGTTTCAAAGCATGAAAAATGATTTTTCTTGACTCTAATGGTTATATATGTTGCTATTAGAACTATATATGTCCTAACATGTGGCTAAATGTGGGAAACTAAGTAAATTGAACTTGAAAAGGCCAAAATCGTCCGAAATGGCCTTCATTTACCCAAAATGGGTTTCAAAGCATGAAAAATGATTTTTCTTGACTCTAATGGTTATATATGTTGCTATTAGAACTATATATGTCCTAACATGTGGCTAAATGTGGGAAACTAAGTAAATTGAACTTGAAAGGCCAAAATCGGCCCGAAATGGCCTTCATTTACCCAAAATGGGTTTCAAAGCATGTAAATGGATTTTACTTGACTCTAATGGTTAGTATATGTTGCTATTAGAGCTATATATGTCCTAACATGTGGCTAAATGTGGGAAACTAAGTAAATTGAACTTGAAAAGCAAAAAATCGGCCCGAAATGGCCTTCATTTACCCAAAATGGGTTTCAAAGCATGAAAATGGATTTTTCTTGACTCTAATGGTTATATATGTTGCTATTAGAACTATATATGTCCTAACATGTGGCTAAATGTGGGAAACTAAGTAAATTGAACTTGAAAGGCCAAAATCGGCCCGAAATGGCCTTCATTTACCCAAAATGGGTTTCAAAGCATGTGAATGGATTTTTGTTGACTCTAATGGTTATATATGTTGTTATTAGAGCTATATATGTCCTAACATGTGGCTAAATGCGGGAAACTAAGTAAATTGAACTTGAAAGGCCAAAATCGGCCGAAATGGCCTTCATTTACCCAAAATGGGTTTCAAAGCATGAAAAATGATTTTTCTTGACTCTAATGGTTATATATGTTGCTATTAGAACTATATATGTCCTAACATGTGGCTAAATGTGGGAAACTAAGTAAATTGAACTTGAAAGGCCAAAATCGGCCCGAAATGGCCTTCATTTACCCAAAATGGGTTTCAAAGCATGTGAATGGATTTTACTTGACTCTAATAGTTGTATATGTTGTTATTAGAGCTATATATGTCCTAACATGTGGCTAAATGTGGGAAACTAAGTACATTGAACATGAAAAGCAAAAATCGGCCCGAAATGGCCTTCATTTACCCAAATTGGGTTTCAAAGCATGAAAATGGATTTTTCTTGACTCTAATGGTTATATATGTTGCTATTAGAACTATATATGTCCTAACATGTGGCTAAATGTGGGAAACTAAGTAAATTGAACTTGAAAGGCCAAAATCGGCCCGAAATGGCCTTCATTTACCCAAAATGGGTTTCAAAGCATGAAAATGGATTTTTCTTGACTCTAATGGTTATATATGTTGCTATTAGAACTATATATGTCCTAACATGTGGCTAAATGTGGGAAACTAAGTAAATTGAACTTGAAAGGCCAAAATCGACCCGAAATGGCCTTCATTTACCCAAAATGGGTTTCAAAGCATGTAAATGGATTTTACTTGACTCTAATGGTTGTATATGTTGTTATTAGAGCTATATATGTCCTAACATGTGGCTAAATGTGGGAAACTAAGTAAATTGAACTTGAAAAGCCAAAATCGGCCCGAAATGGCCTTCATTTACCCAAAATGGGTTTCAAAGCATGAAAAATGGATTTTTTTTGACTCTAATGGTTATATATGTTGCTATTAGAACTATATATGTCCTAACATGTGGCTAAATGTGGGAAACTAAGTAAATTGAACTTGAAAGGCCAAAATCGGCCCGAAATGGCCTTCATTTACCCAAAATGGGTTTCAAAGCATGTAAAATGGATTTTACTTGACTCTAATGGTTATATATGTTGCTATTAGAACTATATATGTCCTAACATGTGGCTAAATGTGGGAAACTAAGTAAATTGAACTTGAAAGGCCAAAATCGGCCCGAAATGGCCTTCATTTACCCAAAATGGGTTTCAAAGCATGTAAATGGATTTTAGTTGACTCTAATGGTTGTATATGTTGTTATTAGAGCTATATATGTCCTAACATGTGGCTAAATGTGGGAAACTAAGTACATTGAACATGAAAGGCAAAAATCGGCCCGAAATGGCCTTCATTTACCCAAATTGGGTTTCAAAGCATGAAAAATGATTTTTCTTGACTCTAATGGTTATATATGTTGCTATTAGAACTATATATGTCCTAACATGTGGCTAAATGTGGGAAACTAAGTAAATTGAACTTGAAAGGCCAAAATCGTTCGAAATGGCCTTCATTTACCCAAAATGAATTAAATGGGTTTCAAAGCATGTGAATGGATTTTACTTGACTCTAATGGTTGTATATGTTGTTATTAGAGCTATATATGTCCTAACATGTGGCTAAATGCGGGAAACTAAGTACATTGAACATGAAAAGCAAAAATCGGCCCGAAATGGCCTTCATTTACCCAAAATGGGTTTCAAAGCATGAAAATGGATTTTCTTGACTCTAATGGTTATATATGTTGTTATTAGAACTATATATGTCCTAACATGTGGCTAAATGTGGGAAACTAAGTAAATTGAACTTGAAAGACCAAAATCGGCCCGAAATGGCCTTCATTTACCCAAAATGGGTTTCAAAGCATGAAAAAGGATTTTTCTTGACTCTAATGGTTATATATGTTGCTATTAGAACTATATATGTCCTAACATGTGGCTAAATGTGGGAAACTAAGTAAATTGAACTTGAAAGGCCAAAATCGGCCCGAAATGGCCTTCATTTACCCAAAATGGGTTTCAAAGCATGTGAATGGATTTTACGTTGACTCTAATGGTTGTATATGTTGTTATTAGAGCTATATATGTCCTAACATGTGGCTAAATGCGGGAAACTAAGTACATTGAACATGAAAAGCAAAAATCGGCCCGAAATGGCCTTCATTTACCCAAAATGGGTTTCAAAGCATGAAAATGGATTTTTCTTGACTCTAATGGTTATATATGTTGCTATTAGAACTATATATGTCCTAACATGTGGCTAAATGTGGGAAACTAAGTAAATTGAACTTGAAAGGCCAAAATCGGCCCGAAATGGCCTTCATTTACCCAAAATGGGTTTCAAAGCATGTGAATGGATTTTACTTGACTCTAATGGTTATATATGTTGTTATTAGAGCTATATATGTCCTAACATGTGGCTAAATGTGGGAAACTAAGTAAATTGAACTTGAAAAGCAAAATCGGCCCGAAATGGCCTTCATTTACCCAAAATGGGTTTCAAAGCATGAAAATGGATTTTTCTTGACTCTAATGGTTATATATGTTGCTATTAGAGCTATATATGTCCTAACATGTGGCTAAATGTGGGAAACTAAGTAAATTGAACTTGAAAGGCCAAAATCGGCCCGAAATGGCCTTCATTTACCCAAAATGGGTTTCAAAGCATGAAAATGATTTTTCTTGACTCTAATGGTTATATATGTTGCTATTAGAACTATATATGTCCTAACATGTGGCTAAATGTGGGAAACTAAGTAAATTGAACTTGAAAGGCCAAAATCGGCCCGAAATGGCCTTCATTTACCCAAAATGGGTTTCAAAGCATGTGAATGGATTTTACTTGACTCTAATGGTTGTATATGTTGTTATTAGAGCTATATATGTCCTAACATGTGGCTAAATGTGGGAAACTAAGTAAATTGAACTTGAAAGGCAAAATCGGCCCGAAATGGCCTTCATTTACCCAAAATGGGTTTCAAAGCATGTGAATGGATTTTAGTTGACTCTAATGGTTGTATATGTTGTTATTAGAGCTATATATGTCCTAACATGTGGCTAAATGCGGGAAACTAAGTACATTGAACATGAAAAGCAAAAATCGGCCCGAAATGGCCTTCATTTACCCAAATTGGGTTTCAAAGCATGAAAAATGATTTTCTTGACTCTAATGGTTATATATGTTGCTATTAGAACTATATATGTCCTAACATGTGGCTAAATGTGGGAAACTAAGTAAATTGAACTTGAAAGGCCAAAATCGGCCCGAAATGGCCTTCATTTACCCAAAATGGGTTTCAAAGCATGTGAATGGATTTTAGTTGACTCTAATGGTTGTATATGTTGTTATTAGAGCTATATATGTCCTAACATGTGGCTAAATGCGGGAAATTAAGTACATTGAACATGAAAAGCAAAAATCGGCCCGAAATGGCCTTCATTTACCCAAATTGGGTTTCAAAGCATGAAAATGATTTTTCTTGACTCTAATGGTTATATATGTTGCTATTAGAACTATATATGTCCTAACATGTGGCTAAATGTGGGAAACTAAGTAAATTGAACTTGAAAGGCCAAAATCGGCCCGAAATGGCCTTCATTTACCCAAAATGGGTTTCAAAGCATGAAAAATGATTTTCTTGACTCTAATGGTTGTATATGTTGTTATTAGAGCTATATATGTCCTAACATGTGGCTAAATGTGGGAAACTAAGTAAATTGAACTTGAAAGGCCAAAAATCGGCCCGAAATGGCCTTCATTTACCCAAAATGGGTTTCAAAGCATGAAAATGGATTTTTGTTGACTCTAATGGTTATATATGTTGTTATTAGAGCTATATATGTCATAACATGTGGCTAAATGTGGGAAACTAAGTAAATTGAACTTGAAAGACCAAAATCGGCCCGAAATGGCCTTCATTTACCCAAAATGGGTTTCAAAGCATGAAAAATGATTTTTCTTGACTCTAATGGTTATATATGTTGCTATTAGAACTATATATGTCCTAACATGTGGCTAAATGTGGGAAATTAAGTAAATTGAACTTGAAAGGCCAAAATCGGCTCGAAATGGCCTTCATTTACCCAAAATGGGTTTCAAAGCATGTGAATGGATTTTAGTTGACTCTAATGGTTGTATATGTTGTTATTAGAGCTATATATGTCCTAACATGTGGCTAAATGTGGGAAACTATGTACATTGAACATGAAAAGCAAAAATCGGCCCGAAATGGCCTTCATTTACCCAAATTGGGTTTCAAAGCATGAAAAATGATTTTTATTGACTCTAATGGTTATATATGTTGCTATTAGAACTATATATGTCCTAACATGTGGCTAAATGTGAGAAACTAAGTAAATTGAACTTGAAAGACCAAAATCGGCCCGAAATGGCCTTCATTTACCCAAAATGGGTTTCAAAGCATGAAAAATGATTTTTCTTGACTCTAATGGTTATATATGTTGCTATTAGAACTATATATGTCCTAACATGTGGCTAAATGTGGGAAACTAAGTAAATTGAACTTGAAAGGCCAAAATCGTCCCGAAATGGCCTTCATTTACCCAAAATGGGTTTCAAAGCATGTGAATGGATTTTAGTTGACTCTAATGGTTATATATGTTGTTATTAGAGCTATATATGTCCTAACATGTGGCTAAATGTGGGAAACTAAGTACATTGAACATGAAAAGCAAAAATCGGCCCGAAATGGCCTTCATTTACCCAAAATGGGTTTCAAAGCATGAAAAATGATTTTTCTTGACTCTAATGGTTATATATGTTGCTATTAGAACTATATATGTCCTAACATGTGGCTAAATGTGGGAAACTAAGTAAATTGAACTTGAAAGGCCAAATTCGGCCCGAAATGGCCTTCATTTACCCAAAATGGGTTTCAAAGCATGAAAAATGATTTTTCTTGACTCTAATGGTTATATATGTTGCTATTAGAGCTATATATGTCCTAACATGTGGCTAAATGTGGGAAACTAAGTAAATTGAACTTGAAAGGCCAAAATCGGCCCGAAATGGCCTTCATTTACCCAAAATGGGTTTCAAAGCATGAGAATGGATTTTAGTTGACTCTAATGGTTATATATGTTGTTATTAGAGCTATATATGTCCTAACATGTGGCTAAATGTGGGAAACTAAGTACATTGAACATGAAAAGCCAAAATCGGCCCGAAATGGCCTTCATTTACCCAAAATGGGTTTCAAAGCATGAAAAATGATTTTTCTTGACTCTAATGGTTATATATGTTGCTATTAGAACTATATATGTCCTAACATGTGGCTAAATGTGGGAAACTAAGTAAATTGAACTTGAAAGGCCAAAATAGTTCCGAAATGGCCTTCATTTACCCAAAATGGGTTTCAAAGCATGTGAATGGATTTTAGTTGACTCTAATTGTTGTATATGTTGTTATTAGAGCTATATATGTCCTAACATGTGGCTAAATGCGGGAAACTAAGTACATTGAACATGAAAAGCAAAAATCGGCCCGAAATGGCCTTCATTTACCCAAATTGGGTTTCAAAGCATGAAAAATGGATTTTTCTTGACTCTAATGGTTATATATGTTGCTATTAGAACTATATATGTCCTAACATGTGGCTAAATGTGGGAAACTAAGTAAATTGAACTTGAAAGACCAAAATCGGCCCGAAATGGCCTTCATTTACCCAAAATGGGTTTCAAAGCATGAAAAATGATTTTCTTGACTCTAATGGTTATATATGTTGCTATTAGAACTATATATGTCCTAACATGTGGCTAAATGTGGGAAACTAAGTAAATTGAACTTGAAAGGCCAAAATCGGCCGAAATGGCCTTCATTTACCCAAAATGGGTTTCAAAGCATGTGAATGGATTTTACTTGACTCTAATAGTGGTGTATATGTTGTTATTAGAGCTATATATGTCCTAACATATGGCAAAATGTGGGAAACTAAGTACATTGAACATGAAAAGCAAAAATCAGCACGAAATGGTCGTCATTTACCCAAAATGGGATTCAAAGCATGAAAAATGATTTTTCTTGACTCTAATGGTTATATATGTTGCTATTAGAACTATATATGTCCTAACATGCGGCTAAATGAAAAAAACTAAGTAAATTGAACTTTAAAGGCCAAAATCGGTCCAAATGGCCTTCATTTACCCAAAATGGGTTTCAAAGCATGTGAATGGATTTTACTTGACTCTAATAGTGGTATATATGTTGTTATTAGAGCTATATATGTCCTAACATGTGGCTAAATGTGGGAAACTAAGTAAATTGAACTTGAAAGGCCAAATTCGGCCCGAAATGGCCTTCATTTACCCAAAATGGGTTTCAAAGCATGTGAATGGATTTTAGTTGACTCTAATGGGTGTATATGTTGTTATTAGAGCTATATATGTCCTAACATGTGGCTAAATGCGGGAAACTAAGTACATTGAACATGAAAAGCAAAAATCGGCCCGAAATGGCCTTCATTTACCCAAATTGGGTTTCAAAGCATGAAAAATGATTTTTCTTGACTCTAATGGTTATATATGTTGCTATTAGAACTATATATGTCCTAACATGTGGCTAAATGTCGGAAACTAAGTAAATTGAACTTGAAAGGCCAAAATCGTTTCCAAATGGCCTTCATTTACCCAAAATGGGTTTCAAAGCATGTGAATGGATTTTACTTGACTCTAATGGTTATATATGTTGCTATTAGAGCTATATATGTCCTAACATGTGGCTAAATGTGGGAAACTAAGTAAATTGAACTTGAAAGCAAATTCGCCAAATGGCCTTCATTTACCCAAAATGGGTTTCAAAGCATGTGAATGGATTTTAGTTGACTCTAATGGGTGTATATGTTGTTATTAGAGCTATATATGTCCTAACATGTGGCTAAATGCGGGAAACTAAGTACATTGAACATGAAAAGCAAAAATCGGCCCGAAATGGCCTTCATTTACCCAAATTGGGTTTCAAAGCATGAAAAATGATTTTTCGTGACTCTAATGGTTGTATGTGTTGCTATTAGAGCTATATATGTCCTAACATGTGGCTAAATGTGAGAAACTAAGTAAATTGAACTTGAAAGGCCAAAATCGGTCCGAAATGGCCTTCATTTACCCAAAATGGGTTTCAAAGCATGTGAATGGATTTTACTTGACTCTAATGGGTGTATATTTTGTTATTAGAGCTATATATGTCCTAACATGTGGCTAAATGTGGGAAACTAAGTAAATTGAACTTGAAAGGCCAAATTCGGCCCGAAATGGCCTTCATTTACCCAAAATGGGTTTCAAAGCATGTGAATGGATTTTTGTTGACTCTAATGGGTGTATATGTTGTTATTAGAGCTATATATGTCCTAACATGTGGCTAAATGCGGGAAACTAAGTACATTGAACATGAAAAGCAAAAATCGGCCCGAAATGGCCTTCATTTACCCAAAATGGGTTTCAAAGCATTAAAAATGATTTTTCTTGACTCTAATGGTTATATATTTTGCTATTAGAACTATATATGTCCTAACATGTGGCTAAATGTGGGAAACTAAGTAAATTGAACTTGAAAGGCCAAAATCGTTTCGAAATGGCCTTCATTTACCCAAAATGGGTTTCAAAGCATGTGAATGGATTTTACTTGACTCTAATGGTTGTATATGTTGTTATTAGAGCTATATATGTCCTAACATGTGGCTAAATGCGGGAAACTAAGTAAATTGAACTTGAAAGGCCAAAATCGGCCCGAAATGGCCTTCATTTACCCAAAATGGGTTTTAAAGCATGTGAAATGGATTTTTGTTGACTCTAATGGGTGTATATGTTGTTATTAGAGCTATATATGTCCTAACATGTGGCTAAATGTGGGAAACTAAGTACATTGAACATGAAAAGCAAAAATCGGCCCGAAATGGCCTTCATTTACCCAAAATGGGTTTCAAAGCATGAAAAATGGATTTTCTTGACTCTAATGGTTATATATGTTGCTATTAGAGCTATATATGTCCTAACATGTGGCTAAATGTGGGAAACTAAGTAAATTGAACTTGAAAGGCCAAAATCGGCCCGAAATGGCCTTCATTTACCCAAAATGGGTTTCAAAGCATGTGAATGGATT
The DNA here is from genome assembly GCA_947648045.1 of Beta corolliflora. NCBI lineage: Eukaryota > Viridiplantae > Streptophyta > Magnoliopsida > Caryophyllales > Amaranthaceae > Beta > Beta corolliflora. The sequence goes on along the minus strand of CANSZD010002941.1, from coordinate 72,844 downwards.
TTAGTTGACTCTAATGGTTGTATATGTTGTTATTAGAGCTATATATGTCCTAACATGTGGCTAAATGTGGGAAACTAAGTAAATTGAACTTGAAAAGCAAAATTCGGCCCGAAATGGCCTTCATTTACCCAAAATGGGTTTCAAAGCATGAAAATGGATTTTATTGACTCTAATGGTTATATATGTTGTTATTAGAGCTATATATGTCCTAACATGTGGCTAAATGTGGGAAACTAAGTAAATTGAACTTGAAAAGGCCAAAATCGGCCCGAAATGGCCTTCATTTACCCAAAATGGGTTTCAAAGCATGAAAAATGGATTTTATTGACTCTAATGGTTATATATGTTGCTATTAGAGCTATATATGTCCTAACATGTGGCTAAATGTGGGAAACTAAGTAAATTGAACTTGAAAGGCCAAAATCGGCCCGAAATGGCCTTCATTTACCCAAAATGGGTTTCAAAGCATGTGAATGGATTTTAGTTGACTCAAATGTTTGTATATGTTGTTATTAGAGCTATATATGTCCTAACATGTGGCTAAATGTGGGAAACTAAGTACATTGAACATGAAAAGCAAAAATCGGCCCGAAATGGCCTTCATTTACCCAAAATGGGTTTCAAAGCATGAAAAATGATTTTTCTTGACTCTAATGGTTATATATGTTGCTATTAGAGCTATATATGTCCTAACATGTGGCTAAATGTGGGAAACTAAGTAAATTGAACTTGAAAGGCCAAAATCGGTCCGAAATGGCCTTCATTTACCCAAAATGGGTTTCAAAGCATGTGAATGGATTTTACTTGACTCTAATGGTAGTATATGTTGTTATTAGAGCTATATATGTCCTAACATGTGGCTAAATGTGGGAAACTAAGTAAATTGAACTTGAAAGGCCAAAATCGGGCCGAAATGGCCTTCATTTACCCAAAATGGGTTTCAAAGCATGAGAATGGATTTTTGTTGACTCTAATGGTTGTATATGTTGTTATTAGAGCTATATATGTCCTAACATGTGGCTAAATGCGGGAAACTAAGTACATTGAACATGAAAAGCAAAAATCGGCCCGAAATGGCCTTCATTTACCCAAAATGGGTTTCAAAGCATGAAAAATGATTTTTCTTGACTCTAATGGTTATATATGTTGCTATTAGAACTATATATGTCCTAACATGTGGCTAAATGTGGGAAACTAAGTAAATTGAACTTGAAAGGCCAAAAATCGGTCCGAAATGGCCTTCATTTACCCAAAATGGGTTTCAAAGCATGTGAATGGATTTTACTTGACTCTAATGGTTGTATATGTTGTTATTAGAGCTATATATGTCCTAACATGTGGCTAAATGTGGGAAACTAAGTAAATTGAACATGAAAGGCCAAAATCGGCCCGAAATGGCCTTCATTTACCCAAAATGGGTTTCAAAGCATGTAAATGGATTTTTGTTGACTCTAATGGTTGTATATGTTGCTATTAGAGCTATATATGTCCTAACATGTGGCTAAATGTGGGAAACTAAGTACATTGAACATGAAAAGCCAAAAATCGGCCGAAATGGCCTTCATTTACCCAAAATGGGTTTCAAAGCATGAAAAATGATTTTTCTTGACTCTAATGGTTATATATGTTGCTATTAGAACTATATATGTCCTAACATGTGGCTAAATGTGGGAAACTAAGTAAATTGAACTTGAAAGGCCAAAATCGGTCCGAAATGGCCTTCATTTACCCAAAATGGGTTTCAAAGCATGTGAATGGATTTTAGTTGACTCTAATGGTAGTATATGTTGTTATTAGAGCTATATATGTCCTAACATGTGGCTAAATGTGGGAAACAAAGTAAATTGAACATGAAAGGCCAAAATCGGCCCGAAATGGCCTTCATTTACCCAAAATGGGTTTCAAAGCATGTAAATGGATTTTTGTTGACTCTAATGGTTGTATATGTTGTTATTAGAGCTATATATGTCCTAACATGTGGCTAAATGTGGGAAACTAAGTACATTGAACTTGAAAAGCCAAAATCGGCCCGAAATGGCCTTCATTTACCCAAAATGGGTTTCAAAGCATGAAAAATGGATTTTACTTGACTCTAATGGTTATATATGTTGCTATTAGAACTATATATGTCCTAACATGTGGCTAAATGTGGGAAACTAAGTAAATTGAACTTGAAAGGCCAAAATCGGCCCGAAATGGCCTTCATTTACCCAAAATGGGTTTCAAAGCATGTGAATGGATTTTACGTTGACTCTAATGGTTGTATATGTTGTTATTAGAGCTATATATGTCCTAACATGTGGCTAAATGTGGGAAACTAAGTAAATTGAACTTGAAAGGCCAAAATCGGCCCGAAATGGCCTTCATTTACCCAAAATGGGTTTCAAAGCATGAAAATGGATTTTCGTTGACTCTAATGGTTATATATGTTGTTATTAGAGCTATATATGTCCTAACATGTGGCTAAATGTGGGAAACTAAGTAAATTGAACTTGAAAGGCCAAAATCGGCCCAAATGGCCTTCATTTACCCAAAATGGGTTTCAAAGCATGAGAAATGGATTTTACTTGACTCTAATAGTTATATATGTTGCTATTAGAGCTATATATGTCCTAACATGTGGCTAAATGTGGGAAACTAAGTAAATTGAACTTGAAAGGCCAAAATCGGCCCGAAATGGCCTTCATTTACCCAAAATGGGTTTCAAAGCATGTGAATGGATTTTAGTTGACTCTAATGGGTGTATATGTTGTTATTAGAGCTATATATGTCCTAACATGTGGCTAAATGCGGGAAACTAAGTACATTGAACGTGAAAAGCAAAAATCGGCCCGAAATGGCCTTCATTTACCCAAATTGGGTTTCAAAGCATGAAAATGATTTTTCTTGACTCTAATGGTTATATATGTTGCTATTAGAACTATATATGTCCTAACATGTGGCTAAATGTGGGAAACTAAGTAAATTGAACTTGAAAGGCCAAAATCGGCCCGAAATGGCCTTCATTTACCCAAAATGGGTTTCAAAGCATGTGAAATGGATTTTACTTGACTCTAATAGTTGTATATGTTGTTATTAGAGCAATATATGTCCTAACATGTGGCTAAATGTGGGAAACTAAGTAAATTGAACTTGAAAGGCCAAAATCGGCCCGAAATGGCCTTCATTTACCCAAAATGGGTTTCAAAGCATGTGAATGGATTTTAGCTGACTCTAATGGTTGTATATGTTGTTATTAGAGCTATATATGTCCTAACATGTGGCTTAATGTGGGAAACTATGTACATTGAACTTGAAAAGCAAAAATCGGCCCGAAATGGCCTTCATTTACCCAAAATGGGTTTCAAAGCATGAAAATGGATTTTTCTTGACTCTAATGGTTATATATGTTGCTATTAGAACTATATATGTCCTAACATGTGGCTAAATGTGGGAAACTAAGTAAATTGAACTTGAAAGGCCAAAATCGGCCCGAAATGGCCTTCATTTACCCAAAATGGGTTTCAAAGCATGAAAATGGATTTTTCTTGACTCTAATGGTTAGTATATGTTGCTATTAGAGCTATATATGTCCTAACATGTGGCTAAATGTGGGAAACTAAGTAAATTGAACATGAAAGGCCAAAATCGGCCCGAAATGGCCTTCATTTACCCAAAATGGGTTTCAAAGCATGTAAATGGATTTTAGTTGACTCTAATGGTTATATATGTTGTTATTAGAGCTATATATGTCCTAACATGTGGCTAAATGTGGGAAACTAAGTACATTGAACATGAAAAGCAAAAATCGGCCCGAAATGGCCTTCATTTACCCAAAATGGGTTTCAAAGCATGAAAATGGATTTTTCTTGACTCTAATGGTTATATATGTTGCTATTAGAGCTATATATGTCCTAACATGTGGCTAAATGTGGGAAACTAAGTAAATTGAACTTGAAAGGCCAAAATCGGCCCGAAATGGCCTTCATTTACCCAAAATGGGTTTCAAAGCATGAAAAATGGATTTTATTGACTCTAATGGTTATATATGTTGTTATTAGAGCTATATATGTCCTAACATGTGGCTAAATGTGGGAAACTAAGTAAATTGAACATGAAAAGCCAAAATCGGCCCGAAATGACCTTCATTTACCCAAAATGGGTTTCAAAGCATGAAAATGGATTTTAGTTGACTCTAATGGTTGTATATGTTGCTATTAGAGCTATATATGTCCTAACATGTGGCTAAATGTGGGAAACTAAGTAAATTGAACTTGAAAAGCCAAAATCGGCCCGAAATGGCCTTCATTTACCCAAAATGGGTTTCAAAGCATGAAAATGGATTTTTCTTGACTCTAATGGTTGTATATGTTGTTATTAGAGCTATATATGTCCTAACATGTGGCTAAATGTGGGAAACTAAGTAAATTGAACTTGAAAGGCCAAAATCGGCCCGAAATGGCCTTCATTTACCCAAAATGGGTTTCAAAGCATGTGAATGGATTTTAGTTGACTCTAATGGTTATATATGTTGTTATTAGAGCTATATATGTCCTAACATGTGGCTAAATGTGGGAAACTAAGTAAATTGAACTTGAAAGGCCAAAATCGGCCCGAAATGGCCTTCATTTACCCAAAATGGGTTTCAAAGCATGAAAATGGATTTTAGTTGACTCTAATGGTTATATATGTTGCTATTAGAACTATATATGTCCTAACATGTGGCTAAATGTGGGAAACTAAGTAAATTGAACTTGAAAAGCCAAAATCGGCCCGAAATGGCCTTCATTTACCCAAAATGGGTTTCAAAGCATGTGAATGGATTTTACTTGACTCTAATGGTTATATATGTTGTTATTAGAGCTATATATGTCCTAACATGTGGCTAAATGCGGGAAACTAAGTACATTGAACTTGAAAGGCCAAAATCGGCCCGAAATGGCCTTCATTTACCCAAATTGGGTTTCAAAGCATGAAAATGGATTTTTCTTGACTCTAATGGTTATATATGTTGCTATTAGAACTATATATGTCCTAACATGTGGCTAAATGTGGGAAACTAAGTAAATTGAACTTGAAAGGCCAAAATCGGCCCGAAATGGCCTTCATTTACCCAAAATGGGTTTCAAAGCATGAAAATGGATTTTCGTTGACTCTAATGGTTATATATGTTGTTATTAGAACTATATATGTCCTAACATGTGGCTAAATGTGGGAAACTAAGTAAATTGAACTTGAAAAGCCAAAATCGGCCCGAAATGGCCTTCATTTACCCAAAATGGGTTTCAAAGCATGAAAAATGATTTTTCTTGACTCTAATGGTTATATATGTTGCTATTAGAACTATATATGTCCTAACATGTGGCTAAATGTGGGAAACTAAGTAAATTGAACTTGAAAGGCCAAAATCGGCCCGAAATGGCCTTCATTTACCCAAAATGGGTTTCAAAGCATGTGAATGGATTTTTGTTGACTCTAATGGTTGTATATGTTGTTATTAGAGCTATATATGTCCTAACATGTGGCTAAATGTGGGAAACTAAGTAAATTGAACATGAAAAGCAAAAATCGGCCCGAAATGGCCTTCATTTACCCAAATTTGGTTTCAAAGCATGAAAAATGATTTTTCTTGACTCTAATGGTTATATATGTTGCTATTAGAACTATATATGTCCTAACATGTGGCTAAATGTGGGAAACTAAGTAAATTGAACTTGAAAGGCCAAAATCGTTTCGAAATGGCCTTCATTTACCCAAAATGGGTTTCAAAGCATGTGAATGGATTTTATTGACTCTAATGGTAGTATATGTTGTTATTAGAGCTATATATGTCCTAACATGTGGCTAAATGTGGGAAACTAAGTAAATTGAACATGAAAGGCAAAAATCGGCCCGAAATGGCCTTCATTTACCCAAAATGGGTTTCAAAGCATGAAAATGGATTTTCTTGACTCTAATGGTTATATATGTTGCTATTAGAACTATATATGTCCTAACATGTGGCTAAATGTGGGAAACTAAGTAAATTGAACTTGAAAGGCAAAAATCGGTCCCAAATGGCCTTCATTTACCCAAAATGGGTTTCAAAGCATGAAAATGGATTTTTCTTGACTCTAATGGTAGTATATGTTGTTATTAGAGCTATATATGTCCTAACATGTGGCTAAATGTGGGAAACTAAGTAAATTGAACTTGAAAGGCCAAAATCGGCCCGAAATGGCCTTCATTTACCCAAAATGGGTTTCAAAGCATGTGAATGGATTTTAGTTGACTCTAATGGTTGTATATGTTGTTATTAGAGCTATATATGTCCTAACATGTGGCTAAATGCGGGAAACTAAGTACATTGAACATGAAAAGCAAAAATCGGCCCCAAATGGCCTTCATTTACCCAAATTGGGTTTCAAAGCATGAAAAATGATTTTTCTTGACTCTAATGGTTATATATATTGCTATTAGAACTATATATGTCCTAACATGTGGCTAAATGTGGGAAACTAAGTAAATTGAACTTCAAAGGCCAAAATCGGTCCAAATGGCCTTCATTTACCCAAAATGGGTTTCAAAGCATGTGAATGGATTTTACTTGACTCTAATAGTAGTATATGTTGTTATTAGAGCTATATATGTCCTAACATGTGGCTAAATGTGGGAAACTAAGTAAATTGAAATTGAAAGGCCAAATTCGGCCCGAAATGGCCTTCATTTACCCAAAATGGGTTTCAAAGCATGGGAATGGATTTTAGTTGACTCTAATGGGTGTATATGTTGTTATTAGAGCTATATATGTCCTAACTTGTGGCTAAATACTGGAAACTATGTACATTGAACATGAAAAGCAAAAATCGGCCCGAAATGGCCTTCATTTACCCAAATTGGGTTTCAAAGCATGAAAAATGATTTTTCTTGACACTAATGGTTATATATGTTGCTATTAGAACTATATATGTCCTAACATGTGGCTAAATGTGGGAAACTAAGTAAATTGAACTTGAAAGACCAAAATCGACCCGAAATGGCCTTCATTTACCCAAAATGGGTTTCAAAGCATGAAAAGTGATTTTTCTTGACTCTAATGGTTATATATGTTGCTATTAGAACTATATATGTCCAAACATGTGGCTAAATGTGGGAAACTAAGTAAATTGAACTTGAAAGGCCAAAATCGGCCCGAAATGACCTTCATGTACCCAAAATGGGTTTCAAAGCATGTGAATGGATTTTAGTTGACTCTAATGGTTGTATATGTTGTTATTAGAGCTTTATATGTCGTAACATGTGGCTAAATGTTGGAAATAAAGTACATTGAACATGAAAAGCAAAAATCGGCCCGAAATGTCCTTCATTTACCCAAAATGGGTTTCAAAGCATGAAAGATGATTTTTCTTGACTCTAATGGTTATATATGTTGCTATTAGAACTATATATGTCCTAACATGTGGCTAAATGTGGGAAACTAAGTAAATTGAACTTGAAAGGCCAAAATCGGTCCAAATGGCCTTCATTTACCCAAAATGGGTTTCAAAGATTGTGAATGGATTTTACTTGACTCTAATAGTAGTATATGTTGTTATTAGAGCAATATATGTTCTAACATGTGGCAAAATGTGGGAAACAATGTAAATTGAACTTGAACGGCCACATTCGGCCCGAAATGGCCTTCATTTACCCAAAATGGGTTTTAAAGCATGTGAATGGATTTTAGTTAACTCTAATGGGTGTATATGTTGTTATTAGAGCTATATATGTCCTTACATGTGGCTAAATGCGGGAAACTAAGTACATTGAACGTGAAAAGCAAAAATCGGCCCGAAATGGCCTTCATTTACCCAAATTGGGTTTAAAAGCATGAAAAATGATTTTTCTTGACTCTAATGGTTATATATGTTGCTATTAGAACTATATATGTCCTAACATGTGGCTAAATGTGGGAAACTAAGTAAATTGGACTTGAAAGGCCAAATTCGGCCCGAAATGACCTTCATTTACCCAAAATGGGTTTCAAAGCATGGGAATGGATTTTAGTTGACTCTAATGGGTGTATATGTTGTTATTAGAGCTATATATGTCCTAACTTGTGGCTAAATGTGGGAAACTAAGTACATTGAACATGAAAAGCAAAAATTGGCCCCAAATGGCCTTCATTTACCAAAATTGGGTTTCAAATCTTGAAAAATGATTTTTCTTGACTTTAATGGTTATATATGTTGCTATTAGAACTATATATGTCCTAACATGTGGCTAAATGTCGGAAACTAAGTAAATTGAACTTCAAAGGCCAAAATAGTTTCGAAATTGCCTTCATTTACCCAAAATGAGTTTCATCTACCCAAAACGGGTTTCAAAGCATGTGAATGGATTTTAGTTGACTCGAATGGTTGTATATGTTTTTATTAGAGCTATATATGTCCTAACATGTGGCTAAATGCGGGAAACTAAGTACATTGAACATGAAAAGCAAAAATCGGCCCCAAATGGCCATCATTTACCCAAATTGGGTTTCAAAGCATGAAAATGGATTTTTCTTGACTCTAATGGTTATATATATTGCTATTAGAACTACATATGTCCTAACATGTGGCTAAATGTCGGAAACTAAGTAAATTGAACTTGAAAGGCCAAAATCGGTCCAAATGGCCTTCATTTACCCAAAATGGGTTTCAAAGCATGTGAATGGATTTTACTTGGCTCTAATAGTAGTATATGTTGTTATTAGAGCTATATATGTCCTAACATGTGGCTAAATGTGGGAATCTAAGTAAATTGAAATTGAAAGGCCAAATTCGGCCCGAAATGGCCTTCATTTACCCAAAATGGGTTTCAAAGCATGGGAATGGATTTTAGTTGACTCTAATGGTTGTATATGTTTTTATTAGAGCTATATATGTCCTAACATGTGGCTAAATACGGGAAACTATGTACATTGAACATGAAAAGCAAAAATCGGCCCCAAATGGCCTTCATTTACCCAAAATGGGTTTCAAAGCATGAAAAATGATTTTTCTTGACTCTAATGGTTATATATATTGCTATTAGAACTACATATGTCCTAACATGTGGCTAAATGTGGGAAACTAAGTAAATTGAACTTCAAAGGCCAAAATCGGTCCAAATGGCCTTCATTTACCCAAAATGGGTTTCAAAGCATGTGAATGGATTTTACTTGGCTCTAATAGTAGTATATGTTGTTATTAGAGCTATATATGTACTAACATGTGGCTAAATGTGGGAATCTAAGTAAATTGAAATTGAAAGGCCAAATTCGGCCCGAAATGGCCTTCATTTACCCAAAATGGGTTTCAAAGCATAGGAATGGATTTTAGTTGACTCTAATGGGTGTATATGTTGTTATTAGAGCTATATATGTCCTAACTTGTGGCTAAATACTGGAAACTAAGTACATTGAACATGAAAAGCAAAAATCGGCCCGAAATGGCCTTCATTTACCCAAATTGGGTTTCAAAGCATGAAAAATGATTTTTCTTGACTCTAATGGTTATATATGTTGCTATTAGAACTATATATGTCCTAACATGTGGCTAAATGTGGGAAACTAAGTAAATTGAACTTGAAAGACCAAAATCGACCCGAAATAGCATTCATTTACCCAAAATGGGTTTCAAAGCATGAAAATTGATTTTTCTTGACTCTAATGGTTATATATGTTGTTATTAGAACTATATATGTCCAAACATGTGGCTAAATGTGGGAAACTAAGTAAATTGAACTTGAAAGTCCAAAATCGGCCCGAAATGACCTTCATGTACCCAAAATGGGTTTCAAAGCATGTGAATGGATTTTAGTTGACTCTAATGGTTGTATATGTTGTTATTAGAGCTTTATATGTCGTAACATGTGGCTAAATGTTGGAAATAAAGTACATTGAACATGAAAAGCAAAAATCGGCCCGAAATGTCCTTCATTTACCCAAAATGGGTTTCAAAGCATGAAAGATGATTTTTCTTGACTCTAATGGTTATATATGTTGCTATTAGAACTATATATGTCCTAACATGTGGCTAAATGTGGGAAACTAAGTAAATTGAACTTGAAAGGCCAAAATCGGTCCAAATGGCCTTCATTTACCCAAAATGGGTTTCAAAGATTGTGAATGGATTTTACTTGACTCTAATAGTAGTATATGTTGTTATTAGAGCAATATATGTTCTAACATGTGGCAACATGTGGGAAACAATGTAAATTGAAATTGAACGGCCACATTCGGCCCGAAATGGCCTTCATTTACCCAAAATGGGTTTTAAAGCATGAGAATTGATTTTAGTTAACTCTAATGGGTGTATATGTTGTTATTAGAGCTATATATGTCCTTACATGTGGCTAAATGCGGGAAACTAAGTACATTGAACGTGAAAAGCAAAAATCGGCCCGAAATGGCCTTCATTTACCCAAATTGGGTTTAAAAGCATGAAAAATGATTTTTCTTGACTCTAATGGTTATATATGTTGCTATTAGAACTATATATGTCCTAACATGTGGCTAAATGTGGGAAACTAAGTAAATTGAACTTGAAAGGCCAAAATCGGGCCAAATGGCCTTTATTTACCCAAAATGGGTTTCAATGATTGTGAATGGATTTTACTTGACTCTAATAGTAGTATATGTTGTTATTAGAGCAATATATGTCTTAACTTGTGGCAAAATGTGGAAAACTATGTAAATTGAACTTGAACGGCCAAATTCGGCCCGAAATGGCCTTCATTTACCCAAAATGGGTTTTAAAGCATGTGAACGGGTTTTTAGTTGACTCTAATGGGTGTATATGTTGTTATTAGAGCTATATATGTCCTTACATGTGGCTAAATGCGGGAAACTATGTAAATTGAACATGAAAAGCAAAAATAGGCCCGAAATGGCCTTCATTTACCCAAATTGGGTTTCAATGCATGAAAAATGATTTTTCTTGACTCTAATGGTTATATATGTTGCTATTAGAACTATATATGTCCTAACATGTGGCTAAAAGTGAGAAACTAAGTCAATTGAACTTGAAAGACCAAAATCGACCTGAAATGGCCTTCATTTACCCAAAATGGGTTTTAAAGCATGAAAAATGATTTTTCTTGACTCTAATTGTTATATATGTTGCTATTACAACTATATGTGTCCTAAGATGTGGCTAAATGTGGGAAACTAAGTAAATTGAACTCGAAAGGCCAAAATCGGCCGAAATGACCTTCATTTACCCAAAATGGGTTTCAAAGCATGTGAATGGATTTTAGTTGACTCAAATGGTTGTATATGTTGTTATTAGAGCTATATATGTCCTAACATGTGGCTAAATGTGGGAAACTAAGTACATTTAACATCAAAAGCAAAAATCTGCCCGAAATGGCCTTCATTTACCCAAAATGGGTGTAAAAGCATGAAAAATGATTTTTCTTGACTCTAATGGTTATATATGTTGCTATTAAAACTGTATATGTCCAAAGATGTGGCTAAATGTGGGAAACTATGTAAATTGAACTTGAAAGGCCAAAATCGGCCCGAAATGACCTTCATTTACCCAAAATGGGTTTCAAAGCATGGGAATGGATTTTAGTTGACTCAAATGGTTGTATATGTTGTTATTAGAGCTATATATGTCCTAACATGTGGCTAAATGTGGGAAACTAAGTACATTTAACATCAAAAGCAAAAATCAGCCCGAAATGGCCTTCATTTACCCAAAATGGGTTTAAAAGCATGAAAAATGATTTTTCTTGACTCTAATGGTTATATATGTTGCTATTAGAACTATATATGTCCCAACAAGTGGCTAAATGTGGGAAACTAAGTAAATTGAACTTGAAAGGCCAAAATCGGTCCAAATGGCCTTCATTTATCCAAAATGGGCTGCAAAGCATGTGAATGGATTTAACTTGACTCTAATAGTTGTATATGTTGTTATTAGAGCTATATATGTCCTAACATGTAGCTAAATGTGGGAATTTAAGTAAATTGAACTTAAAAAGGCCAAATTCGGCCCGAAATGGCCTTCATTTACCCAAAATGGGTTTCAATGCATGTGAATGGATTTTAGTTGACTCTAATGGGTGTATATGTTGTTATTAGAGCTATATATGTCCTAACGTGTGGCTAAATGCGGGAAACTAAGTACATTGAACATGATAAGCAAAAATCGGCCCGAAATAGCCTTCATTAACCCAAATTGGGTTTCAAAGCATGAAAAATGATTTTTCTTGACTCTAATGGTTATATATGTTGCAATTAGAACTATATATGTTCTAACATGTGGCTAAATGTGGGAAACTAAGTAAATTGAACTTGAAAGGCCAAAATCGGCCTGAAATGACCTTCATTTACCCAAAATGCGTTTCAATACATGTGAATGGATTTCAGTTGACTCTAATGGTTGTATATGCTGTTATTAGAGCTATATATGTCCTAACATGTGGCTAAATGCGGGAAACTAAGTACATTGAACATGAATAGCAAAAATCGGCCCGAGATGGCCTTCATTTACCCAAATTGGGTTTCAAAGCATGAAAAATGAGTTTTCTTGACTCTAATGGTTATATATGTTGCTATTAGAACTATATATGTCCTAACATGTGGCTAAATGTGGGAAACTAAGTAAATTGAACTTGAAAGGTCAAAATAGTTTCGAAATGGCCTTCATTTACCCAAAATGAGTTTCATCTACCCAAAATGGGTTTCAAAGCATGTGAATGGATTTTACTTGACTCTAATAGTAGTATATGTTGTTATTAGAGCTATATATGTCCTAACATGTGGCTAAATGTGGGAAACTAAGTAAATTGAAATTGAAAGGCCAAATTCGGCCCGAAATGGCCTTCATTTACCCAAAATGGGTTTCAAAGCATGGGAATGGATTTTAGTTGACTCTAATGGGTGTATATGTTGTTATTAGAGCTATATATGTCCTAACTTGTGGCTAAATACTGTGGAAACTATGTACATTGAACATGAAAAGCAAAAATCGGCCCGAAATGGCCTTCATTTACCCAAATTGGGTTTCAAAGCATGAAAAATGATTTTTCTTCACACTAATGGTTATATATGTTGCTATTAGAACTATATATGTCCTAACATGTGGCTAAATGTGGGAAACTAAGTAAATTGAACTTGAAAGACCAAAATCGACCCGAAATGGCCTTCATTTACCCAAAATGGGTTTCAAAGCATGAAAAATGATTTTTCTTGACTCTAATGGTTATATATGTTGCTATTAGAACTATATATGTCCAAACATGTGGCTAAATGTGGGAAACTAAGTAAATTGAACTTGAAAGGCCAAAATCGGTCCAAATGGCCTTCATTTACCCAAAATGGGTTTCAAAGATGTGTGAATGGATTTTACTTGACTCTAATAGTAGTATATGTTGTTATTAGAGCAATATATGTTCTAACATGTGGCAAAATGTGGGAAACAATGTAAATTGAACTTGAACGGCCACATTCGGCCCGAAATGGCCTTCATTTACCCAAAATGGGTTTTAAAGCATGTGAATGGATTTTAGTTGACTCTAATGGTTGTATATGTTGTTATTAGAGCTTTATATGTCGTAACATGTGGCTAAATGTTGGAAATAAAGTACATTGAACATGAAAAGCAAAAATCGGCCCGAAATGTCCTTCATTTACCCAAAATGGGTTTCAAAGCATGAAAGATGATTTTTTTGACTCTAATGGTTATATATGTTGCTATTAGAACTATATATGTCCTAACATGTGGCTAAATGTGGGAAACTAAGTAAATTGAACTTGAAAGGCCAAAATCGGTCCAAATGGCCTTCATTTACAAAAATTTTTTTAAAATTTTTGTTTGTATTTTTTTTTTTTTTAATAGTAGTTTTTTTTGTTATTAGAGAAATATATGTTCCAAATGTGGTTTCAAAATGTGAGACCCGAAATGGCCTTCATTTACCCAAAATGGGTTTTAAAGCATGTGAATGGATTTTAGTTAACTCTAATGGGTGTATATGTTGTTATTAGAGCTATATATGTCCTTACATGTGGCTAAATGCGGGAAACTAAGTACATTGAACGTGAAAAGCAAAAATCGGCCCGAAATGGCCTTCATTTACCCAAATTGGGTTTAAAAGCATGAAAAATGATTTTTCTTGACTCTAATGGTTATATATGTTGCTATTAGAACTATATATGTCCTAACATGTGGCTAAATGTGGGAAACTAAGTAAATTGGACTTGAAAGGCCAAATTCGGCCCGAAATGCCCTTCATTTACCCAAAATGGGTTTCAAAGCATGGGAATGGATTTTAGTTGACTCTAATGGGTGAATATGTTGTTATTAGAGCTATATATGTCCTAACTTGTGGCTAAATGTGGGAAACTAAGTACATTGAACATGAAAAGCAAAAATTGGCCCCAAATGGCCTTCATTTACCAAAATTGGGTTTCAAATCTTGAAAAATGATTTTTCTTGACTATAATGGTTATATATGTTGCTATTAGAACTATATATGTCCTAACATGTGGCTAAATGTCGGAAACTAAGTAAATTGAACTTCAAAGGCCAAAATAGTTTCGAAATTGCCTTCATTTACCCAAAATGAGTTTCATCTACCCAAAACGGGTTTCAAAGCATGTGAATGGATTTTAGTTGACTCGAATGGTTGTATATGTTTTTATTAGAGCTATATATGTCCTAACATGTGGCTAAATGCGGGAAACTAAGTACATTGAACATGAAAAGCAAAAATCGGCCCCAAATGGCCTTCATTTACCCAAATTGGGTTTCAAAGCATGAAAAATGATTTTTCTTGACTCTAATGGTTATATATATTGCTATTAGAACTACATATGTCCTAACATGTGGCTAAATGTGGGAAACTAAGTAAATTGAACTTCAAAGGCCAAAAATCGGTCCAAATGGCCTTCATTTACCCAAAATGGGTTTCAAAGCATGTGAATGGATTTTACTTGGCTCTAATAGTAGTATATGTTGTTATTAGAGCTATATATGTCCTAACATGTGGCTAAATGTGGGAATCTAAGTAAATTGAAATTGAAAGGCCAAATTCGGCCCGAAATGGCCTTCATTTACCCAAAATGGGTTTCAAAGCATGGGAATGGATTTTAGTTGACTCGAATGGTTGTATATGTTTTTATTAGAGCTATATATGTCCTAACATGTGGCTAAATGCGGGAAACTAAGTACATTGAACATGAAAAGCAAAAATCGGCCCCAAATGGCCTTCATTTACCCAAATTGGGTTTCAAAGCATGAAAAATGATTTTTCTTGACTCTAATGGTTATATATATTGCTATTAGAACTACATATGTCCTAACATGTGGCTAAATGTGGGAAACTAAGTAAATTGAACTTCAAAGGCCAAAATCGGTCCAAATGGCCTTCATTTACCCAAAATGGGTTTCAAAGCATGTGAATGGATTTTACTTGGCTCTAATAGTAGTATATGTTGTTATTAGAGCTATATATGTCCTAACATGTGGCTAAATGTGGGAATCTAAGTAAATTGAAATTGAAAGGCCAAATTCGGCCCGAAATGGCCTTCATTTACCCAAAATGGGTTTCAAAGCATGGGAATGGATTTTAGTTGACTCGAATGGTTGTATATGTTTTTATTAGAGCTATATATGTCCTAACATGTGGCTAAATGCGGGAAACTAAGTACATTGAACATGAAAAGCAAAAATCGGCCCCAAATGGCCTTCATTTACCCAAATTGGGTTTCAAAGCATGAAAAATGATTTTTCTTGACTCTAATGGTTATATATGTTGCTATTAGAACTATATATGTCCAAACATGTGCCTAAATGTGGGAAACTAAGTAAATTGAACTTGAAAGTCCAAAATCGGCCCGAAATGACCTTCATGTACCCAAAATGGGTTTCAAAGCATGTGAATGGATTTTAGTTGACTCTAATGGTTGTATATGTTGTTATTAGAGCTTTATATGTCGTAACATGTGGCTAAATGTTGGAAATAAAGTACATTGAACATGAAAAGCAAAAATCGGCCCGAAATGTCCTTCATTTACCCAAAATGGGTTTCAAAGCATGAAAGATGATTTTTCTTGACTCTAATGGTTATATATGTTGCTATTAGAACTATATATGTCCTAACATGTGGCTAAATGTGGGAAACTAAGTAAATTGAACTTGAAAGGCCAAAATCGGTCCAAATGGCCTTCATTTACCCAAAATGGGTTTCAAAGATTGTGAATGGATTTTACTTGACTCTAATAGTAGTATATGTTGTTATTAGAGCAATATATGTTCTAACATGTGGCAACATGTGGGAAACAATGTAAATTGAAATTGAACGGCCACATTCGGCCCGAAATGGCCTTCATTTACCCAAAATGGGTTTTAAAGCATGTGAATGGATTTTAGTTAACTCTAATGGGTGTATATGTTGTTATTAGAGCTATATATGTCCTTACATGTGGCTAAATGCGGGAAACTAAGTACATTGAACGTGAAAAGCAAAAATCGGCCCGAAATGGCCTTCATTTACCCAAATTGGGTTTAAAAGCATGAAAAATGATTTTTCTTGACTCTAATGGTTATATATGTTGCTATTAGAACTATATATGTCCTAACATGTGGCTAAATGTGGGAAACTAAGTAAATTGAACTTGAAAGGCCAAAATCGGTCCAAATGGCCTTTATTTACCCAAAATGGGTTTCAATGATTGTGAATGGATTTTACTTGACTCTAATAGTAGTATATGTTGTTATTAGAGCAATATATGTCTTAACTTGTGGCAAAATGTGGAAAACTATGTTAATTGAACTTGAACGGCCAAATTCGGCCCGAAATGGCCTTCATTTACCCAAAATGGGTTTTAAAGCATGTGAACGGATTTTAGTTGACTCTAATGGGTGTATATGTTGTTATTAGAGCTATATATGTCCTTACATGTGGCTAAATGCGGGAAACTATGTAAATTGAACATGAAAAGCAAAAATAGGCCCGAAATGGCCTTCATTTACCCAAATTGGGTTTCAATGCATGAAAAATGATTTTTCTTGACTCTAATGGTTATATATGTTGCTATTAGAACTATATATGTCCTAACATGTGGCTAAAAGTGAGAAACTAAGTCAATTGAACTTGAAAGACCAAAATCGACCTGAAATGGCCTTCATTTACCCAAAATGGGTTTCAAAGCATGAAAAATGATTTTTCTTGACTCTAATTGTTATATATGTTGCTATTACAACTATATGTGTCCTAAGATGTGGCTAAATGTGGGAAACTAAGTAAATTGAACCTGAAAGGCCAAAATCGGCCCGAAATGACCTTCATTTACCCAAAATGGGTTTCAAAGCATGTGAATGGATTTTAGTTGACTCAAATGGTTGTATATGTTGTTATTAGAGCTATATATGTCCTAACATGTGGCTAAATGTGGGAAACTAAGTACATTTAACATCAAAAGCAAAAATCGCCCGAAATGGCCTTCATTTACCCAAAATGGGTGTAAAAGCATGAAAAATGATTTTTCTTGACTCCAATGGTTATATATGTTGCTATTAAAACTGTATATGTCCAAAGATGTGGCTAAATGTGGGAAACTATGTAAATTGAACTTGAAAGGCCAAAATCGGCCCGAAATGACCTTCATTTACCCAAAATGGGTTTCAAAGCATGGGAATGGATTTTAGTTGACTCAAATGGTTGTATATGTTGTTATTAGAGCTATATATGTCCTAACATGTGGCTAAATGTGGGAAACTAAGTACATTTAACATCAAAAGCAAAAATCGGCCCGAAATGGCCTTCATTTACCCAAAATGGGTTTAAAAGCATGAAAAAGGATTTTTCTTGACTCTAATGGTTATATATGTTGCTATTAGAACTATATATGTCCCAACAAGTGGCTAAATGTGGGAAACTAAGTAAATTGAACTTGAAAGGCCAAAATCGGTCCAAATGGCCTTCATTTATCCAAAATGGGCTTCAAAGCATGTGAATGGATTTAACTTGACTCTAATAGTTGTATATGTTGTTATTAGAGCTATATATGTCCTAACATGTAGCTAAATGTGGGAATTTAAGTAAATTGAACTTAAAAAGCCAAATTCGGCCCGAAATGGCCTTCATTTACCCAAAATGGGTTTCAATGCATGTGAATGGATTTTAGTTGACTCTAATGGGTGTATATGTTGTTATTAGAGCTATATATGTCCTAACGTGTGGCTAAATGCGGGAAACTAAGTACATTGAACATGATAAGCAAAAATCGGCCCGAAATAGCCTTCATTAACCCAAATTGGGTTTCAAAGCATGAAAAATGATTTTTCTTGACTCTAATGGTTATATATGTTGCAATTAGAACTATATATGTTCTAACATGTGGCTAAATGTGGGAAACTAAGTAAATTGAACTTGAAAGGCCAAAATCGGCCCGAAATGACCTTCATTTACCCAAAATGCGTTTCAATACATGTGAATGGATTTCGGCTGACTCTAATGGTTGTATATGCTGTTATTAGAGCTATATATGTCCTAACATGTGGCTAAATGCGGGAAACTAAGTACATTGAACATGAATAGCAAAAATCGGCCCGAGATGGCCTTCATTTACCCAAATTGGGTTTCAAAGCATGAAAAATGAGTTTTCTTGACTCTAATGGTTATATATGTTGCTATTAGAACTATATATGTCCTAACATGTGGCTAAATGTGGGAAACTAAGTAAATTGAACTTGAAAGGTCAAAATAGTTTCGAAATGGCCTTCATTTACCCAAAATGAGTTTCATCTACCCAAAATGCGTTTCAAAGAATGTGAGTGGATTTTAGTTGACTCTAATGGTTGTATATGTTGTTATTAGAGCAATAGATGTCCTAACATGTGGCTAAATGTGAGAAACTAAGTAAATTGAACTTGAATGGCCAAAGTCGGCCCGAAATGGCCTTCATTTACCCAAAATGGGTTTCAAAGCATGAAAAATGATTTTTCTTGACTCTAATGGTTATATATGTTTCTATTAGAACTATATATGTCCTAACATGTGGCTAAATGAGGGAAACTATGTAAATTGAACTTGAAAGGCCAAAATCGGCCTGAAATGACCTTCATTTACCCAAAATGGGTTTTAAAGCATGTGAATGGATTTTAGTTGACTCTAATGGTTGTATATGTTGTTATTAGAGCTATATATGTCCTAACATGTGGCTAAATGCGGGAAACTAAGTACATTGAACATGAAAAGCAAAAATCGGCCCGAAATGGCCTTCATTTACCCAAATTGGGTTTCAAAGCATGAAAAATGATTTTTCTTGACTTTAATGGTTATATATGTTGCTATTAGAACTATATATGTCCTATAATGTGGCTAAATGTGGGAAACTAAGTAAATTGAACTTGAAAGGCCAAAATCGGTCCAAATGGCCTTCATTTACCCAAAATGGGCTGCAAAGCATGTGAATGGATTTTACTTGACTCTAATAGTTGTATATGTTGTTATTAGAGCTATATATGTCCTAACATGTAGCTAAATGTGGGAAACTAAGTAAATTGAACTTAAAAAGCCAAATTCGGCCCGAAATGGTCTTCATTTACCCAAAATGGGTTTCAATGCATGTGAATGGATTTTAGTTGACTCTAATGGGTGTATATGTTGTTATTAGAGCTATATATGTCCTAACATGTGGCTAAATGTGGGAAACTAAGTACATTGAACATGAAAAGCAAAAATCGGCCCGAAATGGCCTTCATTTACCCAAATTGGGTTTCAAAGCATGAAAAATGATTTTTCTTGACTCTAATGGTTATATATGTTGCTATTAGAACTATATATGTCCAAACATGTGGCTAAATGTGGGAAACTAAGTAAATTGAACTTGAAAGGTCAAAATAGTTTCGAAATGGCCTTCATTTACCCAAAATGAGTTTCATCTACCCAAAATGCGTTTCAAAGCATGTGAATGGATTTTAGTTGACTATAATGGTTGTATATGTTGTTATTAGAGCAATAGATGTCCTAACATGTGGCTAAATGCGGGAAACTATGTACATTGAACATGAAAAGCAAAAATCGGCCCGAAATGGCCTTCATTTACCCAAATTGGATTTCAAAGCATGAAAAAGATTTTTCTTGACTCTAATCGTTATATATGTTGCTATTAGAACTATATATGTCCTAACATGTGGCTAAATGTGAGAAACTAAGTAAATTGAACTTGAATGGCCAAAATCGGCCCGATATGGCCTTCATTTACCCAAAATGGGTTTCAATGCATGAAAAATGATTTTTCTTGACTCTAATTGTTATATATGTTGCAATTAGAACTATATATGTCCTAAGATGTGGCTAATTGTGGGAAATTAAGTAAATTGAACTTGAAAGGCCAAAATCGGCCCGAAATGACCTTCATTTACCCAAAATGGGTTTCAAAGCATGAAAAATGATTTTTCTTGACTCTAATGGTTATATATGTTGCTATTAGAACTATATATGTCCAAACATGTGGCTAAATGAGGGAAACTATGTAAATTGAACTTGAAAGGCCAAAATCGGCCAGAAATGACCCTTATTTACCCAAAATGGGTTTTAAAGCATGTGAATGGATTTTAGTTGACTCTAATGGTTGTATATGTTGTTATTAGACCTATATATGTCCTAACATGTGGCTAAATGCGGGAAACTAAGTACATTGAACATGAAAAGCAAAAATCGGCCCGAAATGGCCTTCATTTACCCAAATTGGGTTTCAAAGCATGAAAAATGATTTTTCTTGACTTCAATGGTTATATATGTTGCTATTAGAACTATATATGTCCTAACATGTGGCTAAATGTCGGAAACTAAGTAAATTAAACTTTAAAGGCCAAAATCGTTTCGAAATTGCCTTCATTTACCCCAAATGAGTTTCATCTACCCAAAACGGGTTTTAAAGCAGGTGAAAGGATTGTAGTTGACTCGAATGGTTGTATATGTTGTTATTAGAGCTATATAAGTCCTAACATGTGGCTAAATGCGGGAAACTAAGTACATTGAACATGAAAAGCAAAAATCGGCCCGAAATGGCCTTTATTTACCCAAAATGGGTTTCAAAGCATGAAAAATGATTTTTCTTGACTCTAATGGTTATATATATTGCTATTAGAACTACATATGTCCTAACATGTGGCTAAATGTGGGAAACTAAGTAAAGTGAACTTGAAAGGCCAAATTCGGCCCGAAATGGCCTTCATTTACCCAAAAGGGGTTTCAAAGCATGGGAATGGATTTTAGTTGACTCTAATGGGTATATATGTTGTTATTAGAGCTATATATGTCCTAACTTGTGGCTAAATACGGGAAACTAAGTACATTGAACTTGAAGACCAAAATCGGCCCGAAATGGCCTTCATTTACCCAAAATGGGTTTCAAAGCACGAAAAATGATTTTTCTTGACTCTAATGGTTATATATGTTGCTATTAGATCTATATATGTCCTCACATGTGGCTAAATGTGGGAAACTAAGTAAATTGAACTTGAAAGGCCAAAATCGGCCCGAAATGACCTTCATGTACCCAAAATGGGTTTCAAAGCATGTGAATGGATTTTAGTTGACTCTAATGGTTGTATATGTTGTTATTAGAGCTTTATATGTCGTAACATGTGGCTAAATGTGGGAAATAAAGTACATTGAACATGAAAAGCAAAAATCGACCCGAAATGTCCTTCATTTACCCAAAATGGGTTTCAAAGCATGAAAGATGATTTTTCTTGACTCTAATGGTTATATATGTTGCTATTAGAACTATATATGTCCTAACATGTGGCTAAATGTGGGAAACTAAGTAAATTGAACTTGAAAGGCCAAAATCGGTCCAAATGGCCTTCATTTACCCAAAATGGGTTTCAAAGATTGTGAATGGATTTTACTTGACTCTAATAGTAGTATATGTTGTTATTTGAGCAATATATGTCTTAACATGTGGCAAAATGTGGGAAACAATGTAAATTGAACTTGAACGGCCAAATTCGGCCCGAAATGACCATCATTTACCCAAAATGGGTTTTAAAGCATGTGAATGGATTTTAGTTGACTCTAATGGGTGTATATGTTTTTATTAGAGCTATATATGTCCTTACATGTGGCTAAATGCGGGAAACTAAGTACATTGAACGTGAAAAGCAAAAATCGGCCCGAAATGGCCTTCATTTACCCAAATTGGGTTTAAAAGCATGAAAAATGATTTTTCTTAACTCTAATGGTTATGTATGTTGCTATTAGAACTATATATGTCCTAACATGTGGCTAAATGTGGGAAACAAAGTAAATTGAATTGGAAAGGCCAAAATCGGTCCAAATGGCCTTCATTTACCCAAAATGGGTTTCAATGATTGTGAATGGATTTTACTTGACTCTAATAGTAGTATATGTTGTTATTAGAGCAATATATGTCTTAACATGTGGCAAAATGTGGGAAACTATGTAAATTGAACTTGAACGGCCAAATTCGGCCCGAAATGGCCTTCATTTACCCAAAATGGGTTTTAAAGCATGTGAATGGATTTTAGTTGACTCTAATGGGTGTATATGTTGTTATTAGAGCTATATATGTCCTTACATGTGGCTAAATGCGGGAAACAAAGTACATTGAACGTGAAAAGCAAAAATCGGCCCGAAATGGCCTTCATTTACCCAAATTGGGTTTCAATGCATGAAAAATGATTTTTCTTGACTCTAATGGTTATATATGTTGCTATTAGAACAATATATTTCCTAACATGTGGCTAAAAGTGAGAAACTAAGTCAATTGAACTTGAAAGACCAAAATCGACCCGAAATGTCCTTCATTTACCCAAAATGGGTTTCAAAGCATGAAAAATGATTTTTCTTGACTCTAATGGTTATATATGTTGCTATTAGAACTGTATATGTCCTAAGATGTGGCTAAATGTTGGAAACTAAGTAAATTGAACATGAAAGGCCAAAATCGGCCCGAAATGACCTTCATTTACCCAAAATGGGTTTCAAAGCATGTGAATGGATTTTAGTTGACTCAAATGGTTGTATATGTTGTTGTTAGAGCTATATCTGTCCTAACATGTGGCTAAATGTGGGAAACTAAGTACATTGAACATCAAAAGCAAAAATCAGCCCGAAATGGCCTTCATTTACCCAAAATGGGTTTAAAAGCATGAAAAATGATTTTTCTTGACTCTAATGGTTATATATGTTGCTATTAAAACTGTATATGTCCAAAGATGTGGCTAAATGTGGGAAACTAAGTAAATTGAACTTGAAAGGCCAAAATCGGCCCGAAATGACCTTCATTTACCCAAAATGGGTTTCAAAGCATGTGAATGGATTTTAGTTGACTCAAATGGTTGTATATGTTGTTATTAGAGCTATATATGTCCTAACATGTGGCTAAATGTGGGAAACTAAGTACATTGAACATGAAAAGCAAAAATCAGCCCGAAATGGCCTGCATTTACCCAAAATGGGTTTAAAAGCATGAAAAATGATTTTTCATGAATCTAATGGTTATATATGTTGCTATTAGAATGATATATGTCGTAACATGTGGCTAAATGTGGGAAACTAAGTAAATTGAACTTGAAAGGCCAAAATCGGTCCAAATGGCCTTCATTTACCCAAAATGGGCTTCAAAGCATGTGAATGGACTTTACTTGACTCTAATAGTTGTATATGTTGTTATTAGAGCTATATATGTCCTAACATGTGGCTAAATGTGGGAAACTAAGTAAATTGAACTTAAAAAGCCAAATTCGGCCCGAAATGGCCTTCATTTACCCAAAATGGGTTTCAATGCATGTGAATGGATTTTAGTTGACTCTAATGGGTGTATATGTTTTTATTAGAGCTATATATGTCCTAACATGTGGCTAAATGCGGGAAACTAAGTACATTGAACATGATAAGCAAAAATCGGCCCGAAATGGCCTTCGTTTACCCAAATTGGGTTTCAAAGCATGAAAAATGATTTTTCTTGACTCTAATGGTTATATATGTTGCAATTAGAACTATATATGTTCTAACATGTGGCTAAATGTGGGAAACTAAGTAAATTGAACTTGAAAGGCCAAAATCGGCCTGAAATGACTATCATTTACCCAAAATGGGTTTCAATGCATGTGAATGGATTTTAGTTGACTCTAATGGTTGTATATGTTGTTATTAGAGCTATATATGTCCTAAAATGTGGATAAATGCGGGACACTAAGTACATTGAACATGAAAAGCAAAAATCGGCCCGAAATGGCCTTCATTTACCCAAATTGGGTTTCAAAGCATGAAAAATGATTTTTCTTGACTCTAATGGTTATATATGTTGCTATTAGAACTATATATGTCCTAACATGTGGCTAAATGTGGGAAACTAAGTAAATTGAACTTGAAAGGTCAAAATAGTTTCGAAATGGCCTTCATTTACCCAAAATGAGTTTCATCTACCCAAAATGGGTTTCAAAGCATGTGAATGCATTTTAGTTGACTCTAATGGTTGTATATGTTGTTATTAGAGCAATAGATGTCCTAACATGTGGCTAAATGCGGGAAACTATGTACATTGAACATGAAAAGCAAAAATCGGCCCGAAATGGCCTTCATTTACCCAAATTGGATTTTAAAGCATGAAAAAGATTTTTCTTGACTCTAATCGTTATATATGTTGCTATTAGAACTATATATGTCCTAACATGTAGCTAAATGTGAGAAACTAAGTAAATTGAACATGAATGGCCAAAATCGGCCCGAAATGGCCTTCATTTACCCAAAATGGGTTTCAAAGCATGAAAAATGATTTTTCTTGACTCTAATGGTTATATATGCTGCTATTAGAACTATATATGTCCTACGATGTGGCTAATTGTGGGAAATTAAGTAAATTGAAATTGAAAGGCCAAAATCGGCCCGAAATGACCTTTATTTTCCCAAACTTGGGTTTCAAAGCATGAAAAATGATTTTTCTTGACTCTAATGTGGCTAGTTGTATATGTTGTTATTAGAACTATATATGTCCTAACATGTGGCTAAATGAGGGAAACTATATAAATTGAACTTGAAAGGCCAAAATCGGCCGAAATGACCTTCATTTACCCAAAATGGGTTTCAAAGCATGTGAATGGATTTTAGTTGACTCTAATGGTTGTATATGTTGTTATTAGAACTATATATGTCCTATCATGTGGCTAAATGCGGGAAACTAAGTACATTGAACATGAAAAGCAAAAATCGGCCCGAAATTGCCTTCATTTACCCAAAATGGGTTTCAAAGCATGAAAAATGATTTTTCTTGACTCTAATGGTTATATATATTGCTATTAGAACTACATACGTCCTAACATGTGGCTAAATGTGGGAAACTAAGTAAATTGAACTTGAAAGGCCAAAATCGGCCCGAAATGACCTTCATTTACCCAAAATGGGTTTCAAAGCATGTGAATGGATTTTAGTTGGCTCAAATGGTTGTATATGTTGTTATTAGAGCTATATATGTCCTAACATGTGGCTAAATGTGGGAAACTAAGTACATTGAACATGAAAAGCAAAAATCGGCCCGAAATGGCCTCGCATTTACCCAAAATGGGTTTAAAAGCATGAAAAATGATTTTTCATGAATCTAATGGTTATATATGTTGCTATTAGAACTATATATGTCGTAACATGTGGCTAAATGTGGGAAACTAAGTAAATTGAACTTGAAAGGCCAAAATCGGTCCAAATGGCCTTCATTTACCCAAAATGGGCTTCAAAGCATGTGAATGGATTTTACTTGACTCTAATAGTTGTATATGTTGTTATTAGAGCTATATATGTCCTAACATGTGGCTAAATGTGGGAAACTAAGTAAATTGAACTTAAAAAGCCAAATTCGGCCCGAAATGGCCTTCATTTACCCAAAATGGGTTTCAATGCATGTGAATGGATTTTAGTTGACTCTAATGGGTGTATATGTTGAGCTATATATGTCCTAACATGTGGCTAAATGCGGGAAACTAAGTACATTGAACATGATAAGCAAAAATCGGCCCGAAATGGCCTTCATTTACCCAAATTGGGCTTCAAAGCATGAAAAATGATTTTTCTTGACTCTAATGGTTATATATCTTGCTATTAGAACTATATATGTCCTAACATGTGGCTAAATGTGGGAAACTAAGTAAATTGAACTTAAAAAGCCAAATTCGGCCCGAAATGGCCTTCATTTACCCAAAATGGGTTTCAATGCATGTGAATGGATTTTAGTTGACTCTAATGGGTGTATATGTTGTTATTAGAGCTATATATGTCCTAACATGTGGCTAAATGCGGGAAACTAAGTACATTGAACATGATAAGCAAAAATCGGCCCGAAATGGCCTTCATTTACCCAAAATGGGTTTCAAAGCATGAAAAATGATTTTTCTTGACTCTAATGGTTATATATGTTGCAATTAGAACTATATATGTTCTAACATGTGGCTAAATGTGGGAAACTAAGTAAATTGAACTTGAAAGGCCAAAATCGGCCTGAAATGACCTTCATTTACCCAAAATGGGTTTCAATGCATGTGAATGGATTTTAGTTGACTCTAATGGTTGTATATGTTGTTATTAGAGCTATATATGTCCTAAAATGTGGATAAATGCGGGAAACTAAGTACATTGAACATGAAAAGCAAAAATCGGCCCGAAATGGCCTTCATTTACCCAAATTGGGTTTCAAAGCATGAAAAATGATTTTTCTTGACTCTAATGGTTATATATGTTGCTATTAGAACTATATATGTCCTAACATGTGGCTAAATGTGGGAAACTAAGTAAATTGAACTTGAAAGGTCAAAATAGTTTCGAAATGGCCTTCATTTACCCAAAATGAGTTTCATCTACCCAAAATGGGTTTCAAAGCATGTGAATGCATTTTAGTTGACTCTAATGGTTGTATATGTTGTTATTAGAGCAATAGATGTCCTAACATGTGGCTAAATGCGGGAAACTATGTACATTGAACATGAAAAGCAAAAATCGGCCCGAAATGGCCTTCATTTACCCAAATTGGATTTTAAAGCATGAAAAAGATTTTTCTTGACTCTAATCGTTATATATGTTGCTATTAGAACTATATATGTCCTAACATGTAGCTAAATGTGAGAAACTAAGTAAATTGAACATGAATGGCCAAAATCGGCCCGAAATGGCCTTCATTTACCCAAAATGGGTTTCAATGCATGTGAATGGATTTTAGTTGACTCTAATGGGTGTATATGTTGAGCTATATATGTCCTAACATGTGGCTAAATGCGGGAAACTAAGTACATTGAACATGATAAGCAAAAATCGGCCGAAATGGCCTTCATTTACCCAAATTGGGCTTCAAAGCATGAAAAATGATTTTTCTTGACTCTAATGGTTATATATCTTGCTATTAGAACTATATATGTCCTAACATGTGGCTAAATGTGGGAAACTAAGTAAATTGAACTTAAAAAGCCAAATTCGGCCCGAAATGGCCTTCATTTACCCAAAATTGGTTTCAATGCATGTGAATGGATTTTAGTTGACTCTAATGGGTGTATATGTTGTTATTAGAGCTATATATGTCCTAACATGTGGCTAAATGCGGGAAACTAAGTACATTGAACATGATAAGCAAAAATCGGCCCGAAATGGCCTTCATTTACCCAAAATGGGTTTCAAAGCATGAAAAATGATTTTTCTTGACTCTAATGGTTATATATGTTGCAATTAGAACTATATATGTTCTAACATGTGGCTAAATGTGGGAAACTAAGTAAATTGAACTTGAAAGGCCAAAATCGGCTTCGAAATGACCTTCATTTACCCAAAATGGGTTTCAATGCATGTGAATGGATTTTAGTTGACTCTAATGGTTGTATATGTTGTTATTAGAGCTATATATGTCCTAAAATGTGGATAAATGCGGGAAACTAAGTACATTGAACATGAAAAGCAAAAATCGGCCCGAAATGGCCTTCATTTACCCAAATTGGGTTTCAAAGCATGAAAAATGATTTTTCTTGACTCTAATGGTTATATATGTTGCTATTAGAACTATATATGTCCTAACATGTGGCTAAATGTGGGAAACTAAGTAAATTGAACTTGAAAGGTCAAAATAGTTTCGAAATGGCCTTCATTTACCCAAAATGAGTTTCATCTACCCAAAATGGGTTTCAAAGCATGTGAATGCATTTTAGTTGACTCTAATGGTTGTATATGTTGTTATTAGAGCAATAGATGTCCTAACATGTGGCTAAATGCGGGAAACTATGTACATTGAACATGAAAAGCAAAAATCGGCCCGAAATGGCCTTCATTTACCCAAATTGGATTTTAAAGCATGAAAAAGATTTTTCTTGACTCTAATCGTTATATATGTTGCTATTAGAACTATATATGTCCTAACATGTAGCTAAATGTGAGAAACTAAGTAAATTGAACATGAATGGCCAAAATCGGCCCGAAATGGCCTTCATTTACCCAAAATGGGTTTCAAAGCATGAAAAATGATTTTTCTTGACTCTAATGGTTATATATGTTGCTATTAGAACTATATATGTCCTAAGATGTGGCTAATTGTGGGAAATTAAGTAAATTGAACTTGAAAAGCCAAAATCGGCCCGAAATGACCTTCATTTTCCCAAACTGGGTTTCAAAGCATGAAAAATGATTTTTCTTGACTCTAATGTGGCTAGTTGTATATGTTGTTATTAGAACTATATATGTCCTAACATGTGGCTAAATGAGGGAAACTATATAAATTGAACTTGAAAGGCCAAAATCGGCTTGAAATGACCTTCATTTACCCAAAATGGGTTTCAAAGCATGTGAATGGATTTTAGTTGACTCTAATGGTTGTATATGTTGTTATTAGAGCTATATATGTCCTAACATGTGGCTAAATGCGGGAAACTAAGTACATTGAACATGAAAAGCAAAAATCGGCCCGAAATTGCCTTCATTTACCCAAAATGGGTTTCAAAGCATGAAAAATGATTTTTCTTGACTCTAATGGTTATATATATTGCTATTAGAACTACATATGTCCTAACATGTGGCTAAATGTGGGAAACTAAGTAAATTAAACTTGAAAGGCCAAAATCGGTCCAAATGGCCTTCATTTACCCAAAATGGGTTTCACATCATGTGAATGGATTTTACTTGACTCTAATAGTACTATATGCTGTTATTAGAACTATATATGTCCTAACATGTGGCTAAATGTGGGAAACTAAGTAAATTGAACTTGAAAGGCCAAATTCGGCCCGAAATAGCCTTCATTTACCCAAAATGGGTTTCAAAGCATGTGAATGGATTTTAGATGACTCTCAATGGGTGTATGTGTTGTTATTAGAACTATATATGTCGTAACATGTGGCTAAATACGGGAAACTAAGTACATTGAACATGAAAAGCAAAAATCGACCCGAAATGGCCTTCATTTACTCAAATTGGGTTTCAAAGCATGAAAAATGACTTTTCTTGACTCTAATTGTTATATATGTTGTTATTAGAACTATATATGTCCTAACATGTGGCTAAATACGGGAAACTAAGTACATTGAACATGAAAAGCAAAAATCCACCCGAAATGGCCTTCATTTACCCAAAATGGGTTTCAAAGCATGAAAAATGATTTTTCTTGACTCTAATGGTTATATATGTTGCTATTAGAACTATATATGTCCTAAGATGTGGCTAATTGTGGGAAATTAAGTAAAGTGAACTTGAAACGCCAAAATCGGCCCGAAATGACCTTTTTTCTTTGTTCAGCAAGTAAGTAATTGTATTGATAAAACTCCAATTTACAACCTAATCTAATCTAATGGGAAGCAAACCAACTAGGTTGGACCCCCTCAACCATTAGATTAGAAACAAACTTAAAAAAGCATCATATACATTTGTAGTTTACTTACAAACTATAAAACCAAGTAACATCCTTCCTAGATATTTTTAAGGCAAAATCGGCCCGAAATGAGCCTATCTTACCGTTTACAAGACTCGTACTAATGGGTGTACAAAGCATGCCAAAATCGATTTCTTAGACTCTAATTCAAAAGTTATACTAAAAAATACCTTTTGTAAGATTTTTTCCAGAAAATTTTTTCTTTCTTTTTAATAGATTTATTGAAATAAGTTAAACCAAGTCTCCGGTGTTTGCATTACGGGTGAGCCAGCTACTTTGATGCTACTAAGACAAGCGGCACTTAGATGACATTGGAAAAATAAGTGGATGTGATTTCTCTGATTAGGGGGAACACGTAAGCACAAATCACTATTACTAATACCAAAATGGGTAATAAAGTCATTGTATTTTAATGTTTTTCTAATGAACCAATGGTTGAAGATAAATCTATGTTTTATGTAGATTCATTCTATTCCATATGTCCTAACATGTGGCTATAAATGTGTAAAAACTAAGTATCAATTGCTAACTTTTTGAATAGTGTTCCAAAACTCGGCTTCCCGAAACTGGCCTTCTATTTACCCAAATGGGTATTCAAAGCATGTGAATCGGATGTTACTTGCACCCATCTAAGCCATACACTATCTTGTTTCTTTGAGGCTCCTGATATATTTTCCAAGACCCGGCTATGTTCCAAGTAATAACATCTCTAAACCCAAGTCCTCCTAGAGACTTAGGTGTGCAAACTTGATCCCATGCAATTGCTCCTCGGTTTTTGAGTAAAGAAATACGACCACTCCACAAGAAGGCCCCGCATATTTCTACTGATTTCACTAAGCACTTTCTTAGGTAATACAAATCACGTGCCCAATAAATATGTAAGCTAAGCAATAATGAGTTGATCGGTTGTGCCCCTAGCCATTTAAGATAAATGCCTAGTACTCCATACTCTAATTCTTGATGTCATTTTCTCAACCGGAGCTTCACATTGAGATGCGAGAGATTCGTTTAGCACATATAGGAACCCCCAAATATCCGAAGGGGAGGGTGTGTTGTGTAAAACCCGATGCATCCATAATTCTTCCTGTTTTCACTAGTCTCCATACCACATGTATACAAGGCCGACTTCCCAATGTTAGCTTTCAAACCAAGAGGTGTCGAAAAGAGTTTGAAGGCCCTCAACATCAAATAACAAGAAGGATAATCACCTTTACAACATATAATCAAGTCATCAGCAAAACACATGTGTGTTAGCTTGACTTCTTTGCATCTAGGATGGTACTGAAATTGCTCCAATTCTCCAAGCTTTGTAAGAATTCTTGAAAGATATTCCATACAAAGAGCAAATAGCAAAGGTGAGATTGGATCACCTTGCCTCAATCCTCTAGATGATTTAAAAAAACCCTTCATAACTCCATTTATCATCAGAGAAAACATAGGAGTTGAAACACATTCCATAATCAAGGCTGTGAAATGTAATGGAAAGCCAAGTGCATTAAGCATTTCCTTAAGAAACTCCCAACTTACAGTATCGTATGCTTTCTGCAAATCAATCTTGAATAGACAACTAGGTTGTACATTCTTTCTACCATAATGTTTCACCAAGTCCTAAACAAGCATGATATTATGAATAATATATCTTCCATGCACAAACCCTCCTTGATTCTCCATGATCAAATTTGGCAAAATCTGTCTCAATCTACCACATAAAACTTTTGTAATACATTTATAAATAGTATTACAACAAGAGATAGGCCTATACTCAGTGACATTTTTAGGACAAGTAGTTTTGGGTATCAAGGTAATGACAGTGGTATTTACCTCTTTGATAATTTTACCTCCTTGCAATGCATCCAAGACTGCCTCAATCACATCATCACCAATAATGGACCATGCATCTTTATAAAAATAGGAGCCAAAGCCATCTGTGCCAGGTGCTTTGCACCCTGGTATTGAGAAAAGAGCCTTTTTCACTTCACTGACTGTGTATGGAGCATTTAGAATAGCCCCGTGATCATCATTAATCACAGGTCCCTCCTGGACTAGTTGTTGCAAAACAGGTTTTCTAGCATCAGATCTTCCCCCAGCAGCTTATCATAATATGCCAAAAAAGTTTGAGTGACAGTATCAGGTCTGTCATGCCATACACCTTGCTCATCATAGATGATGTAGATTTGATTCTGCATTCTTCTTGCTTTTATGCTTTGATGGAATAAAGAGGTTTTCTCATCACCATCTTTAATCCAATCGGCCCTTAGCCTACGTGAGAGGAACTCAACATAGGCTTTATGTGTTGCATGATACTCTTGCACTGCTAACAACTCCTCTGCTGCATATTGTAATTGATCAGGATGATCATGCATAAGTTGCTGGGCAATCATCATCTTATGATATGCTTGTAGTTCAGCAGCTTGTATATCAGAAAACCCTTCCTTATTCAACTCCTTCAAGCCTGCTTTAACTAGCTTCAATTTCTTCATAATCTTGTACATTTCTGTGCCTTGTACATCAGAGTTCCATGCATCTCTTATTATGGCTGCAAATTTTGGAGAAGACCTCCACATAGTATAATATTTAAAAGGTTTCTTGCCCCCTTGCTCCACAGGAAAGACTGAGAGTAATGTAGGAGAATGGTCAAATTCTCCTTAATTCTGAAATGATACTTCAGCAGATTGAAATTGATCTAACCAAGACTGATTGGCTATCATTATGTCCAGCTTTGAGAACACTCTACTGTTGCCTTGCTGTTTATTATTCCACGTAAAAAAATTTCCACTACTTTTTATGTCCTGTAACCCACAATGCATCAGACATTCAGTGATATCCCTCACCTCAATGTCTCTCACTGGTGCACCTATTCTCTCTGTAGTACTCATTACACAATTGAAATCACCACAAAGCAACCATGGTCTAACAGTGTTGAGCTTCACAAGATCCTCCCACAAATCAACTCTTCTTGTTCTTTCATTAAATGCATAAATGAAAGTAATGAAAAAACCATCACCACTACTCACAGGTTGTAAATGACAATGTATAAGCTGACTTGTGCAGTGACAAATATTTACATGAAAACTAGTAGGTTTCCATGCTAGCAATATTCTACCTCTATCAATAAGACTAGAATTAGAGGTAAAACACCATCCACTGAACAATCTTTGATAAAGGCTTCCAAGGTTCTGAGCCTTAACCTTAGTTTCTAAGAGGCCTACAATACCAGCAGAAGTTTTATGTATGTACTGCTGAACATCTCTCTGCTTCTTACTGCTATTTAGACCTCTTACATTCCAACATAGAACCCTATCCATCAGGATCAGGAGGTTCTCCCCCTCCTCGTTGTTTCTCAACACAGCTACCATTCATTACAGAAGCATCATCATGTTGATTCAAAGCCTGAAAATGATTCTGTGTATTAGTGGGAACAACTCTAGAGTTCCTTACTTTGATTGGTTTCAAAGCACGTTGGAATCCATCCTGGTCCACCTCTGCTGTTGCCTTAGGTTGCTCCTGAGTTGCTTCAGTTGTTTCCACTACTGCCCCCTGGTTTACTGCTACCACCACTGCATGATCAGCTGCATGAGTTATTTTCTTTGGCACCCAAACTTGTCTCCTCTTCTTGTATCTACATTCCTGAGATGCATGACCAATTGCCTTACAATGTTGACACTGATTAGGCAACCATTCAAAAGTAACAGTACTTCAAAGGAGGTCTCCTTTCTCATTCCAAAAGTGAATATGATCAGGGAATTTTTGATCTAATTTCACTTCAATCAAAATTCTCGCATATTGCAACTTATCTCGATTCCTAGTTGCTTCATCTCTCTTGATTGGATCACCAAGTTGTGTGGCAATCTTATGTAATGATTTTTCTCCCCAATACTTCAAATTCAATCTCAACTGAATCCAAATAGGCAAGGTTTTAAGATCTTCCTTCTCAAAGTCCATTTCAGGATTCCATTGCTTCATGATTAATGGTTTTTTATCAAAGAAATAGTGTCCAGTTAGAATATGATCGCGTGAATCCATGGCATTAAATCTAACCAGGAACATTCCTTTTCTTCACCATAGCTACCTTATCAACATTCTGATTCTTCCATATTCTCCTCAAAAAGCCTTCCATAACTTGAATAGGTGGATTTGATCCAACTACATAATAGATTAGGGAAGAGTTCCAGTAATCTATTTCCTCCTGAATATCTTCTAATTCAATGTGAATAGGTTCTGGTTGATTCACATGAGCCTGAGTAATAACAGCAGGATTTTCAATTTCAGTCGCTACATTACTCAATCTATCATCATCTACATCATCATCTACGTCCATTACTTCCTCAAACTGCTGCAAAATAGGCATAGTAATAGTACCTTGAACATAAGCATTTCCTCGAACAAATTGCGGGCATGATTTAAGAGCTTCAGAATTTTGATGAATGGATTGGAGCCAATCATTAAAAGTGTGTCAGATTGATTCCTCAACTCATGAATAGAAGATTCTGGCGTTAACGGTTGCCCAATCCCCAAGCCAAAATCCAATTCTTCAACGCCTAATATCTCCTCCATTGACCTCGTTTTCAATGCTTGAGAGTCTGATGAAGGGCCTCGAGCTTTCTCTTTCACTTTTCCAGCACTATTACCCTGAGAGTTCCCACCAGATTTCCTGGCCATGGCAACGATGCATAAGGAGAACCTCACGCACCGAGAGAAAATTTAGAGAGAAGTTTCAGAGCATAAAGTTTAATGATGGAGAACAATTTTTAGTTCATGACACGTCCTTTTTTGCCCGAAATGACCTTCATTTACCCAAAATAGGTTTCAAAGCATGTGAATGGATTTTAGTTGACTCAAATGGTTGTGTATGTTGTTATTAGAGCTATATATGTCCTAACATGTGGCTAAATGTGGGAAACTAAGTACATTGAACATGAAAAGCAAAAATCGGCACGAAATGGTCTTCATTTGCCCAAAATGGGTTTCAAAGCATGAAATATGATTTTTGTTGACTCTAATGGTTATATATGTTGCTATTAGAACTATATATGTCCTAACATGTGGCTAAATGTGGGAAACTAAGTAAATTGAATTTTAAAGGCCAAAATCGGTCCAAATGGCCATCATTTACCCAAAATGGGTTTCAAAGCATGGGAATGGATTTTACTTGACTCTAGTAGTGGTATATATGTTGTTATTAGAGCTATATATGTCCTAACATGTGGCTAAATGTGGGAAACTAAGTAAATTGAACTTGAAAGGCCAAATTCGGCCCGAAATGGCCTTCATTTACCCAAAATGGGTTTCAAAGCATGTGCATGGATTTTAGATGACTCTAATGGTTGTATATGTTGTTATTAGAGCTATATATGTCCTAACATGTGGCTAAATGCGGGAAACTAAGTACATTGAACATGAAAAGCAAAAATCGGCCCGAAATGGCCTTCATTTACCCAAATTGGGTTTCAAAGCGTGAAAAATAATTTTTCTTGACTCTAATGGTTATATATGTTGCTATTAGAACTATATATGTACTAACATGTGGCTAAATGTGAGAAACTAAGTAAATTGAACTTGAAAGACCAAAATCGCCACGAAATGGCCTTCATTTACCCAAAATTGGTTTCAAAGCATGAAAAATGATTTTTCTTGACTCTAATGGTTATATATGTTGCTATTAGAACTATATATGTCCTAACATGTGGCTAAATGTGGGAAACTATGTAAATTGAACTTGAAAGGCCAAAATCGGCCTGAAATGACCTTCATTTACCCAAAATGGGTTTCAAAGCATGTGAATGGATTTTAGTTGACTCTAATGGTTGTATATGTTGTTATTAGAGCGATATATGTCATAACATGTGGCTAAATGCGGGAAACTAAGTACATTGAACATGAAAAGCAAAAATCGGCCTGAAATGGCCTTCATTTACCCAAAATGGGTTTTAAAGCATGAAAAATGATTTTTCATGAATCTAATGGTTATATATATTGCTATTAGAACTACATATGTCCTAACATGTGGCTAAATGTGGGAAACTAAGTAAATTGAACTTGAAAGGCCAAAATCGGTCCAAATGGCCTTCATTTACCCAAAATGGGTTTCAAAGCATGTGAATGGATTTTACTTGACTCTAATAGTAGTATATGTTGTTATTAGAGCTATATATGTCCAAACATGTGGCTAAATGTGGGAAACAAAGTAAATTAAACTTGAATGGCCAAATTCGGCCCGAAATGGCCTTCATTTACCCAAAATGGGTTTCAAAGCATGGGAATGGATTTAAGTTGACTCTAATGGGTGTATTGTAAATATTAGAGTTATATATGTCCTAACATGTGGCTAAATACGGGAAACTAAGTACATTGAACATGAAAAGCAAAAATCGGCCCGAAATGGCCTTCATTTACCCAAATTGGGTTTCAAAGCATGAAAAATGATTTTTCTTGACTCTAATGGTTATATATGTTGTTATTAGAACTATATATGTCCTAACATGTGGCTAAATGTGGAAAACTAAGTAAATTGACCTTGAAAGACCAAAAACAAATCCAAATGGCCTTCATTTACCCAAAATGGGTTTCAAATCATGAAAAATGATTTTTCTTGACTCTAATGGTTATATATGTTGCTATTAGAACTGTATATGTCCTAACATGTGGCTAAATGTGGGAAACTAAGTAAATTGAACTTGAAAGGCCAAAATCGGCCCGAAATGACCTTCATTTACGCAAAATGGGTTTCAAAGCATGTGAATGGATTTTAGTTGACTCTCTAATGGTTGTATATGTTGTTATTAGAGATTTATATGTCCTAACATGTGGCTAAATGCGGGAAACAAAGTACATTGAACATGAAAAGCAAAAATCGGCCAGAAATGGCCTTCATTTCCCCAAAATGGGTTTCAAAGCATGAAAGATGATTTTTCTTGACTCTAATGGTTATATATGTTGCTATTAGAACTATATATGTCCTAACATGTGGCTAAATGTGGGAAACTAAGTAAATTGAACTTGAAAGGCCAAAATCGGTTCAAAGGCCTTCAATTACACAAAATGGGTTACAAAGATTGTGAATGGATTTTACGTGACTCTAGTAGTAGTATATGTTGTTATTAGAGCAATATATGTCCTAACATGTGGCCAAATGTGGGAAACTAAGTAAATTAAACTTGAAAGGCCAAATTGGGCCCGAAATGGCCTTCATTTACCCAAAATGGGTTTCAAAGCATTTGAATGGATTTTAGTTGACTCTAATGGGTGTATATGTTGTTATTAGAGCTATATATGTCCTAACATGTGCCTAAATACGGGAAACTAAGTACATTGAACATGAAAAGCAAAAATCGACCCGAAATGGCCTTCATTTACCCAAATTGGGTTTCAAAGCATGAAAAATGACTTTTCTTGACTCTAATTGTTATATATGTTGTTATTAGAACTATATATGTCCTAACATGTGGCTAAATACGGGAAACTAAGTACATTGAACATGAAAAGCAAAAATCCACCCGAAATGGCCTTCATTTACCCAAAATGGGTTTCAAAGCATGAAAAATGATTTTTCTTGACTCTAATGGTTATATATGTTGCTATTAGAACTATATATGTCCTAAGATGTGGCTAATTGTGGGAAATTAAGTAAATTGAACTTGAAACGCCAAAATCGGCCCGAAATGACCTTTTTTTTTTGCTACGCAAGTAAGTAATTGTATTGATAAAACTCCAATTTACAACCTAAACTAATCTAATGGGAAGCAAACCAACTAGGTTGGACCCCCTCAACCATTAGATTAGAAACAAACTTAAAAAAGCATCATATACATTTGTAGTTTACTTACAAACTATAAAACCAAGTAACATCCTTCCTAGATATTTTTTAGGGCATGACAACAGCTACTCTTATCTTTACAAGACTCTTCACCTGTTTACAAACCGTACTAATACTGGGTGTACATTGATGCCAATACACCGGATTTCTACAGTACCAAATCATGTATACTAGAGCAGCAATACCTGCTAGTAAGACTTGATCCTGAAACTTTGACCTCTTGCTAGTCTGAATCCATCGAATAAGTTGAACCAAGTCTCCAGTGTTTGCATTACAGGTGAGCCAAACTTTGATGCTACTAAGACAAGCAGCACTTAGATGAAATTGGAAAAATAAGTGTTGATGTGTCTCTCTATTGGCAGAACACAGTAAGCACAAATCACTATTACTAATACCAATCTGAGTAAGTCTAGCTGTAGTTAAATGTTTTCCTTGAACAAAAGCTGAGAATAAATCTATGTTTAGGTAGATTCATTCTATTCCATACCACAAAGATCCCAATATACCCTTGTATGTTCACCTGTCAATCTATCATATACAGCTTTTATTGAATAGTGATCCATACTAACAAACTCAGCATGTGTAAAAACTTGTTTCAATTGTTCCTTAACCTGGCATAGCTTTTTCCAATACCAGCTTGCCCTTGAGGTTGGCTGGTATGTCCACCAGTCATTTGCTTTGATGTTAACTGCACTCACCCATCTAAGCCATACACTATCTTGTTTCTTTGAGACTGCCCAGATATATTTTCCAAGACTGGCTATGTTCCAAGTAATAACATCTCTAAACCCAAGTCCTCCCATGTGACTTAGGTGTGCAAACTTGATCCCATGCAATTGCTCCCGGTTTTTGAGTAAAGTACCGACCACTCCACAAGAAGGCCCCCGCATATTTTACTGATTTCACTAAGCACTTTCTTAGGTAATACAAATACCTGTGCCCAGTAAATATGTAAGCTAAGCAATAATGAGTTGATCAGTTGTGCCCTAGCCATTTAAGATAAATGCCTAGTACTCCATACTCTAATTCTTGATGTCATTTTCTCAACCAGAGCTTCACATTGAGATGCAGAGATTCGTTTAGCACATATAGGAACCCCCAAATATCTGAAGGGGAGGGTGTGTTGTGTAAAACCTGATGCATCCATAATTCTTCTGTTTTCACTAGTCTCCATACCACATGTATACAAGGCCGACTTCCCAATGTTAGCTTTCAAACCAAAGTGGTGTCCGAAAAGAGTTTGAAGGCCCTCAACATCAAATAACAAGAAGGATAATCACCTTTACAACATATAATCAAGTCATCAAGCAAAACACATGTGTGTTAGCTTGACTTCTTTGCATCTAGGATGGTACTGAAATTGCTCCAATTCTCCAAGCTTTGTAAGAATTCTTGAAAGATATTCCATACAAAGAGCAAATAGCAAAGGTGAGATTGGATCACCTTGCCTCAATCCTCTAGATGATTTAAAAAAACCCTTCATAACTCCATTTATCATCAGAGAAAACATAGGAGTTGAAACACATTCCATAATCAAGGCTGTGAAATGTAATGGAAAGCCAAGTGCATCAAGCATTTCCTTAAGAAACTCCCAACTTACAGTATCGTATGCTTTCTGCAAATCAATCTTGAATAGACAACTAGGTTGTACATTCTTTCTACCATAATGTTTCACCAAGTCCTGAACAAGCATGATATTATGAATAATATATCTTCCATGCACAAACCCTCCTTGATTCTCCATGATCAAATCTGGCAAAATCTGTCTCAATCTACCACATAAAACTTTTGTAATACATTTATAAATAGTATTACAACAAGAGATAGGCCTATACTCAGTGACATTTTTAGGACAAGTAGTTTTGGGTATCAAGGTAATGACAAAGGGTATTTACCTCTTTGATAATTTTACCTCCTTGCAATGCATCCAAGATCGCCTCAATCACATCATCACCAATAATGGACCATGCATCTTTATAAAAATAGGAGCCAAAGCCATCTGTGC
Source organism: Beta corolliflora (assembly GCA_947648045.1). Classification (NCBI taxonomy): domain Eukaryota; kingdom Viridiplantae; phylum Streptophyta; class Magnoliopsida; order Caryophyllales; family Amaranthaceae; genus Beta; species Beta corolliflora. Next base: position 33,193 of record CANSZD010002941.1, on the reverse strand, counting down.
CAGGTGCTTTGCACCCTGGTATTGAGAAAAGAGCCTTTTTCACTTCACTGACTGTGTATGGAGCATTTAGAATAGCCCCGTGATCATCATTAATCACAGGTCCCTCCTGGACTAGTTGTTGCAAAACAGGTTTTCTAGCATCAGATCTTCCCCCAGCAGCTTATCATAATATGCCAAAAAAGCTTGAGTGACAGTATCAGGTCTGTCATGCCATACACCTTGCTCATCATAGATGATGTAGATTTGATTCTGCATTCTTCTTGCTTTTATGCTTTGATGGAATAAAGAGGTTTTCTCATCACCATCTTTAATCCAATCAGCCTTAGCCTTCTGTGAGAGGAACTCAACATAGGCTTTATGTGTTGCATGATACTCTTGCACTGCTAACAACTCCTCTGCTGCATATTGTAATTGATTAGGATGATCATGCATAAGTTGCTGGGCAATTATCATCTTATGATATGCTTGTAGTTCAGCAGCTTGTATATCAGAAAACCCTTCCTTATTCAACTCCTTCAAGCCTGCTTTAACTAGCTTCAATTTCTTCATAATCTTGTACATTTCTGTGCCTTGTACATCAGAGTTCCATGCATCTCTTATTATGGCTGCAAATTTTGGAGAAGACCTCCACATAGTATAATATTTAAAAGGTTTCTTGCCCCCTTGCTCCACAGGAAAGACTGAGAGTAATGTAGGAGAATGGTCAAATTCTCCTTAATTCTGAAATGATACTTCAAAGATTGAAATTGATCTAACCAAGACTCGATTAGCTATCATTATGTCCAAATTTTGAGAACACTCTACCGTTGCCTTGATGTTTATTATTCCACGTAAAAAAATTTCCACTACTTTTTATGTCCCGTAACCTACAATGCATCAGACATTCAGTGATATCCCTCACCTCAATGTCTCTCACTGGTGCACCTATTCTCTCTGTAGTACTCATTACACAATTGAAATCACCACAAAGCAACCATGGTCTAACAGTGTTGAGCTTCACAAGATCCTCCCACAAATCAACTCTTCTTGTTCTTTCATTAAATGCATAAATGAAAGTAATGAAAAACCCATCACCACTACTCACAAAGTTGTAAATGACAATGTATAAGCCGACTTGTGCAAAGGATAAATATTTACATGAAAACTAGTAGGTTTCCATGCTAGCAATATTCTACCTCTATCAATAAGACTAGAATTAGAGGTAAAACACCATCCACTGAACAATCTTTGATAAAGGCTTCCAAGGTTCTGAGCCTTAACCTTAGTTTCTAAGAGGCCTACAATACCAGCAGAAGTTTTATGTATGTACTGCTGAACATCTCTCTGCTTCTTACTGCTATTTAGACCTCTTACATTCCAACATAGAACCCTATCCATCAGGATCAGGAGGTTCTCCCCCTCCTCGTTGTTTCTCAACACAGCTACCATTCATTACAGAAGCATCATCATGTTGATTCAAAGCCTGAAAATGATTCTGTGTATTAGTGGGAACAACTCTAGAGTTCCTTACTTTGATTGGTTTCAAAGCACGTTGGAATCCATCCTGGTCCACCTCTGTTTGTGCCTTAGGTTGCTCCCGAGTTGCTTGATTGTTTCCACTCACGCCCCCGGTTTATCGCTACCACCACTGCATGATCAGCTGCATGAGTTATTTTCTTTGGCACCCAAACTTGTCTCCTCTTCTTGTATCTATATTCCTGAGATGCATGACCAATTGCCTTACAATGTTGACACTGATTAGGCAACCATTCAAAAGTAACAGGTACTTCAGTGAGGTCTCCTTTCTCATTCCAAAAGTGAATATGATCAGGGAATTTTTGATCTAATTTCACTTCAATCAAAATTCTCGCATATTGCAACTTATCTCGATTCCTAGTTGCTTCATCTCTCTTGATTGGATCACCAAGTTGTGTGGCAATCTTATGTAATGATTTTTCTCCCCAATACTTCAAATTCAATCTCAACTGAATCCAAATAGGCAAGGTTTTAAGATCTTCCTTCTCAAAGTTCATTTCAGGATTCCATTGCTTCATGATTAATGGTTTTTTTATCAAAGAAATAGTGTCCAGTTAGAATATGATCGCGTGAATCCTTGGCATTAAATCTAACCAGGAACATTCCTTTTCTTCACCATAGCTACCTTATCAACATTCTGATTCTTCCATATTCTCCTCAAAAAGCCTTCCATAACTTGAATAGGTGGATTAGATCCAACTACATAACAGATTAGGGAAGAGTTCCAGTAATCTATTTCCTCCTGAATATCTTCTAATTCAATGTGAATAGGTTCTGGTTGATTCACATGAGCCTGAGTAATAACAGCAGGATTTTCAATTTCAGTCGCTACATTACTCAATCTATCATCATCTACATCATCATCTACGTCCATTACTTCCTCAAACTGCTGCAAAATAGGCATAATAATAGTACCTTGAACATAAGCATTTCCTCGAACAAATTGCAGGCATGATTTAAGAGCTTCAGAATTTTGATGAATGGATTGGAGCCATTCATTAAAAGTGTGTCAGATTGATTCCTCAACTCATGAATAGAAGATTCTGGCGTTAACGGTTGCCCAATCCCCAAGCAAAAATCCAATGCTTCAACGCCTAATATCTCCTCCATTGACCTCGTTTTCAATGCTTGAGAGTCCGATAAAGGGCCTCGAGCTTTCTCTTTCACTTTTCCAAAGACTATTACCCTGAGAGTTCCCACCAGATTTCCTGGCCATGGCAACGATGCATAAGGAGAACCTCACGCACCGAGAGAAAATTTAGAGAGAAGTTTCAAAGCATAAAGTCTAATGATGGAGAACAATTTTTAGTTCATGACACGTGCTTTTTTGCCAGAAATGACCTTCATTTACCCAAAATAGGTTTCAAAGCATGTGAATGGATTTTAGTTGACTCAAATGGTTGTGTATGTTGTTATTAGAGCAATATATGTCCTAACATGTGGCTAAATGTGGGAAACTAACTAAATTGAACTTGAAAGGCCAAATTCGGCCCGAAATGGCCTTCATTTACCCAAAATGGGTTTCAAAGCATGGGAATGGATTTTTCTTGACTCTAGTAGTGGTATATATGTTGTTATTAGAGCTATATATGTCCTAACATGTGGCTAAATGTGGGAAACTAACTAAATTGAACTTGAAAGGCCAAATTCGGCCCGAAATGGCCTTCATTTACCCAAAATGGGTTTCAAAGCATGTGCATGGATTTTAGATGACTCTAATGGTTGTATATGTTGTTATTAGAGCTATATATGTCCTAACATGTGGCTAAATGCGGGAAACTAAGTACATTGAACATGAAAAGCAAAAATCGGCCCGAAATGGCCTTCATTTACTCAAATTGGGTTTCAAAGCATGAAAAATAATTTTTCTTGACTCTAATGGTTATATATGTTGCTATTACAACTATATATGTACTAACATGTGGCTAAATGTGAGAAACTAAGTAAATTGAACTTGAAAGACCAAAATCGCCACGAAATGGCCTTCATTTACCCAAAATTGGTTTCAAAGCATGAAAATTGATTTTTCTTGACTCTAATGTTTATATATGTTGCTATTAGAACTATATATGTCCTAACATGTGGCTAAATGTGGGAAACTATGTAAATTGAACTTGAAAGGCCAAAATCGGCCTGAAATGACCTTCATTTACCCAAAATGGGTTTCAAAGCATGTGAATGGATTTTAGTTGACTCTAATGGTTGTATATGTTGTTATTAGAGCGATATATGTCCTCACATGTGGCTAAATGCGGGAAACTAAGTACATTGAACATGAAAAGCAAAAATCGGCCCGAAATGGCCTTCATTTACCCAAAATGGGTTTTAAAGCATGAAAAATGATTTTTCTTGACTCTAAGGGTTATATATATTGCTATTAGAACTACATATGTCCTAACATGTGGCTAAATGTGGGAAACTAAGTAAATTGAACTTGAAAGGCCAAAATCGGTCCAAATGGCCTTCATTTACCCAATATGGGTTTTTAAAGCATGTGAATGGATTTTACTTGACTCTAATAGTAGTATATGTTGTTATTAGAGCTATATATGTCCAAACATGTGGCTAAATGTGGGAAACTAAGTAAATTGAACTTGAAAGGCCAAATTCGGCCCGAAATGGCCTTCATTTTCCCAAAATGGGTTTCAAAGCATGGGAATGGATTTAAGTTGACTCTAATGGGTGTATTGTTGTTATTAGAGCTATATATGTCCTAACATGTGGCTAAATACGGAAACTAAGTACATTGAACATGAAAAGCAAAAATCGGCCCGAAATGGCCTTCATTTACCCAAATTGGGTTTCAAAGCATGAAAAATGATTTTTCTTGACTCTAATGGTTATATATGTTGTTATTAGAACTATATATGTCCTAACATGTGGCTAAATGTGGAAAACTAAGTAAATTGAACTTGAAAGACCAAAATCGGCCCGAAATGGCCTTCATTTACCCAAAATGGGTTTCAAACCATGAAAAATGATTTTTCTTGACTCTAATGGTTATATATGTTGCTATTAGAACTGTATATGTCCTAACATGTGGCTAAATGTGGGAAACTAAGTAAATTGAACTTGAAAGGCCAAAATCGGCCCGAAATGACCTTCATTTACCCAAAATGGGTTTCAAAGCATGTTAATGGATTTTAGTCGACTCTCTAATGGTTGTATATGTTGTCATTAGAGCTTTATATGTCCTAACATGTGGCTAAATGCGGGAGACTAAGTAAATTAAACTTGAAAGGCCAAATCGGCTCGAAATGGCCTTCATTTACCCATGGGTTTCAAAGCATTTGAATGGATTTTAGTTGACTCTAATGGGTGTATATGTTGTTATTAGAGCAATATATTTCCTAACATGTGGCTAAATGCGGGAAACTAAGTACATTGAACGTGAAAAGCAAAAATCGGCCCGAAATGGCCTTCATTTAACCAAATTGGGATTCAAAGCTTGAAAAATGATTTTTCTTGACTTTAATGGTTATATATGTTGCTATTAGAACTATATATGTCCTAACATGTGGTTAAATGTGAGAAACTAAGTCAATTGAACTTGAAAGACCAAAATCGACCCGAAATGGCCTTCATTTACCCAAAATGGGTTTCAAAGCATGAAAAATGAATTTTCTTGACTCTAATGGTTATATATGTTGCTATTAGAACTATATATGTCCTAAGATGTGGCTAAATGTGGGAAACTAAGTAAATTGAACTTGAATGGCCAAAATCGGCCCGCAATGACCTTCATTTACCCAAAATGGGTTTCAAAGCATGTGAATGGATTTTAGTTGACTCAAATGGTTGTATATGTTGTTATTAGAGCTATATATGTCCTAACATGTGGCTAAATGTGGGAAACTAAGTACATTGAACATGAAAAGCAAAAATCGACACTAAATGGTCTTCATTTACCCAAAATGGGTTTCAAAGCATGAAAAATGTTTTTTCTTGACTCTAATGGTTATATATGTTGCTATTAGAACTATATATGTCCTAACATGTGGCTAAATGTGGGAAAGTAAGTAAATTGAATTTGAAAGGCTAAAAACGGTCCAAATGGCCTTCATTTACCCAAAATGGGTTTCAAAGCATGTGAATGAATTTTACTTTACTCTAATAGTGGTATATATGATGTTATTAGAGCTATATATGTCCTAACATGTGGCTTAATGTGGGAAACTAAGTACATTGAACATGAAAAGCAAAAATCGGCACTAAATGGTCTTCATTTACCCAAAATGGGTTTCAAAGCATGAAAAATGTTTTTTCTTGACTCTAATGGTTATATATGTTGCTATTAGAACTATATATGTCCTAACATGTGGCTAAATGTGGGAAACTAAGTAAATTGAATTTGAAAGGCTAAAAATGGTCCAAATGGCCTTCATTTACCCAAAATGGGTTTCAAAGCATGTGAATGAATTTTACTTGACTCTAATAGTGGTATATATGTTGTTATTAGAGCTATATATGTCCTAACATGTGGCTAAATGTGGGAAACTATGTAAATTGAACTTAAAAGGCCAAATTCGGCCCGAAATGGCCTTCATTTACCCAAAATGGGTTTCAAAGCATGTGAATGGATTTTAGTTGACTCTAATGGTTGTATATGTTGTTATTAGAGCTATATATGTCCTAACATGTGGCTAAATGAGGGAAACTAAGTACATTGAACATGAAAAGCAAAAATCGGCCCGAAATGGCCTTCATTTACCCAAATTAGGTTTCAAAACATGAAAAATAATTTTTCTTGACTCTAATGGTTATATATGTTGCTATTAGAACTATATATGTCCTATTATGTGACTAAATGTGAGAAACTAAGTAAATTGAACTTGAAAGACCAAAATCGGCCCGAAATGGCCTTCAGTTACCCAAAATAGGTTTCAAAGCATGAAAAATGATTTTTCTTGACTCTAATGGTTATATATGTTGATATTAGAACAATATATGTCCTAACATGTGGTTAAATGTGGGAAACTATGTAAATTGAACTTGAAAGGCCAAAATCGGCCTGAAATGGCCTTCATTTACCCAAAATGGGTTTCAAAGCATGTGAATGGATTTTAGTTGACTCTAATGGTTGTATATGTTGTTATTAGAGCTATATATGTCCTAACATGTGGCTAAATGCGGGAAACTAAGTACATTGAACATGAAAAGCAAAAATCGGCCTGAAATGGCCTTCATTTACCCAAAATGGGTTTCAAAGCATGAAAAATGATCTTTCTTGACTCTACCGTCACATGGTTTCCATTAAGTACACTGGCCTCAGCCACATGGAGCAGCATGGCTTCGACATTAATACTCTGAAATTGCAAGAAAAATGACCCCGGGAAAGTCATGAAAATCCCAATGCAAATCCAAGGGTTTATGCTAAGATGGATGAACCATTGAGTATGGTGTATGATCGTCTTCGGAGGCAAGGTATAATCCAAGCCTCAGCATATGTGCACTGTTTACCCCTTCCTGGAACAGAAATGAGGAAACTATGTTCTTATTGTCATCAATTTTGGTATGTAACTGATCGATGCCATGACCTTTACTATAAAGTGCAAAGCCTGATTGATCGAGGCATCATTAGTCCAACCCACAAAGAAGTACCCTCAAGGAAGGTGTCGTCACATCCACGACCACAATCCCAAGTCGATATCTTTCGTAAACTGGTTGAACAAGGTCAGATTCATCCACTTCCCAGACGCCAAGGGGCAGGTCCTGTAAGGTCAAATCTCCACAAGTACTGCCAATATCATCAGTTGCATGGTCACGGCACAAACCAATGTACCGCTCTCAGCTATCGCATCAAGCATATCACCAACATAGCTCTTGTCTACCGCAAAGCTACTTGATCATCTCACCGAAAGGAAAAAATCTACGGTAAAAGTCCTGTAGGGGGTTAGCCCATAAAAAAAAACAAATCTTTCAGTTCGTTAGTATCATAGAACTACGTGCAGCTTGAATCCCCATTATCACATACACTTGCATTGTGAGATCACTCCACCTATGTAACACCTGGGGTACGTAGGTAGCTCAATATGAGTGCAACTGTTTTATTATATAAAAAAATTTAGTTCCTTAAAAAAAAATGTGAACTACGCTGAGTCTGATTCCCCATAAAATGCAACTGGAGCAATGGGGATATGTAGGTAGCCTTCGGGTTCGACTCAAATATATTAACCATTGTATTTCAAGCAATGTGATCAGAACTCGAGATGCCAGTCATCACAAGAACAATTTCAGAATGCTGAATTGACACATCAACGGGGATACATGCCCTAATCTCTATATTTTCTGTCTTTGTTCAATATTAAAGCAGGGAATGGAAGAATGAAAAAAAAACATTTGTTTTCAACCCCAATGACAGTAAAATAATTCAAGAGAGTAAGAAAAAAATAAAAAAAAAAACCAAAATGGTAAAGGTGGACCATTCCAGTCAAAATATGGCAAAATCGCTTTCAAAAATTTTCTTTATTCTGCAATGCATTCTGCAATATGTAAATTTCTTCTCTTTCTTTTAATTCTTTTTTTCTCTACCTTTAGGTCCAAAAAGAAGAAATTTGTCCCTTCTCTATGGGGGACCAATTACCATCAGAAAACAAAAGCCTCAGCCATATCCATAAATGCAACAAAGAGCCCGTAGGGTTTGCCATGCAATCTCCGTCCAAAGGATTTCAAATCATGATGAAGATGGGTTATACTCAAGGAACCGGATTAGGGTGTGATGGTAGGGAAATAAGCAAAACCTTCTTTTACCCTCAACGGCGCTCATCCCGCAAGGAGGTACCGAGTCGTACTATGAGTTTCCATAACCTTGGCTTAGTAGGAAGGAACAGTAGATTTTACCGGGATTGGAGATATTCTTCAATGAGGCTAGAAATCTGGACTTAATCAAAAGTTGGTTTGTCCAAAAACAAAAAATGAAAAGAAAATGACTGGGTGGATAATCTGGAACATGGAGTCCTTAAGAAACTTTTCACTTTTGAGTCCTCTGAGGAAGGAGATTTTGACCTGGTGTCTTTGATGATACCTTTTGGCGAAAGCATTGAACAAAAGTGGAGTATTGAGTGTCAGGCAAAAGACGGGCCAAGGCCAATAGAATTTAAAATGTTTTTAGGAAACCATCCTCCACATCCATCTCATGAAAATACCTTTTCACCCCTTTTATATGGATATCATACTGATAGCTCATCTTCCAGCCAATCTACCTTGCATACCCAGTCAGAAGACTCTGATAGTGAGGAAATTGAATGTGAACCTTTATCTAAATACATTTGCATGCAAGATGTTATTTCTGACTGTAAATTTAATAATGATGAATCAGTTGATGCAACTAAAACATATATTAAACCCATGGAAGAGTCCATTGTAATTAATATTGGTACAGAAAATGCTGTAAAAGAAGTCAAAATAGGTTCATCCCTCTCCCCAACTGAACAGTCTGTATTTATTGCATTGTTAAAAGAGTATGTAGATGTTTTTGCATGGTCTTATGCAGATATGCCTGGTGTTAATAGAGAAATTGCGGAACATCGCATTCCGTTGCATCTTGAAAGCAAGCCTAAGCAGCAAAAGCTTCGCCGAATGAAACCAACGATTAGTCTGAAAGTGAAAGAAGAGATCTAGAAACAGCTTGATGCCAAATTCATCCAAGCTGTAAAGCATCCGAGTTGGCTCGCCAACATAGTGGTCGTACCTAAAAAGGATGGAAGAGTTCGGGTGTGCATTGATTTTCGTGATTTGAATGCTGCATCACCAAAAGATTGATTTCCTCTACCCCATATCGATGTCCTCGTGGATAGTACGGCCGGTCATGCAGTGTTTTCCTTCATGGATGGATTTTCGGGCTATAATCAAATACTCATGGCTCAAGAAGATATGACAAAGACATCTTTCATCACTCCGTGGGGCACCTTCTGTTACCGAGTTATGCCTTTTGGTCTCAAGAATGCCGGAGCCACATATCAAAGGGCTGCAACCACTATCCTTAATGACCTCATCCACGACATTGTGGAGGTCTATGTAGATGATATGATTATGAAAAGTGAAGATCGTGAGGGGCATATTCCCGCACTTAAGTTCTTCTTTACAAGAATCAGGAAATACAATCTAAGGCTAAACCCTCAAAAGTGTGTGTTTGGCGTCACTTCACAGAAGTTGTTGGGATTCATTGTCAGTCAAGACGGCATCAAAGTGGACTCTGAAAAAATTTAGCTATTCAAGAGCTACCTCCTCCAAAAACAGAAAAAGAAGTAAGAGGATTCCTCAGCGTAATTCAATATATCAGCAGATTCATCTCACAACTCACTATGAGATGTGAACCTATATTTAAGCTGCTCAGAAAAGGGGCATTCCATGAGTGGAACGAGGAATGTCAGGAAGCTTTTGATTCCATGAAAGAGTATCTTTCAAATCCATCTGTTCTAATGCCGCCTAGACCAGGGGAACCTCTAATTTTGTACCTTACTATTACAGAAACGACTATGGGAGCTCTCTTAGCCCAATATCAAGAGGGAACAAAGAAGGAAGTTGCCATATACTATCTCAGCAAGAAATTCTTGGAGTATGAGACAAGATATACCCCACTGGAAAAAGCATGTGTTTCCTTGGTCTGTGCCACAAAGAAGTTGAGGCATCACATCCAAGCTCATACCACCTATCTGATCTTAGGACTTGATCCAATCAAGTATCTGTTTGAGAAACCCATTCTTAGTGAAAGATTGGCAATATGGCATGCTATGATTTCTGAGTTTGATATTCAATGTGTCAGCCAGAAATCTGTTAAAGGAAGAGCCATATCTGAAGCCCTAACCGAGGGACCAGTGTTAGGAGATGAGTATGATGATGCATTTCCTGATGAGTACTTATTATTCATTGACAATCCACAATGGTGCATGTATTTTGATGGAGCTTCTAATAGAGGTAATGGAGCCGGGGTTTTATTTGTAGATCCTGATGGAGTGCATATTCCATTTGCTGTTAAGCTGGATTTCCCAACAACAAACAATATAGCTGAATATGAAGCATGTATATATGGAGTAAAGGCCGCTTTGGTAGCAGGGGCAAGACATCTCACTGTGTATGAAGATTCTAATCTCATCATATCTCAGACAATAGGAATTTGGAGGGTTATAGATGAGAGACTTCAGCTCTACACAGAGTACCTTCAAGAATTGATCCCTTATTTTGATGACATCAGCTTCAAACATCTTCCTCGGGAACAAAATAGTTTCACTGATGCATTAGCAAATCTAGCTGTTAATTTACCATGGGAAAATGGTACAAAAATCCAGTCAGTTTTAATTGAAGAAAGGAAGGGACCTACAGTGACGGCAGCACAAGTTGTCTCCACGCTGGCTCAACAAGATGATGATGATGATGTCTGGTATAAGGATATCAAGACTTTCCTGGAAACTATGCAATATCCAGAGGGAAGTGGCAAGAAGGAACACATAACTATCAGAAGGCTAGCTGCTCATTTTCTCATTCTAAAAGGCAAACTATATCACAAAGGGTTTGATGGTACTCTGCAACTCTACGTGAATGATAGCGAAAAACAGGCCATCATGGAAGAAGTTCATGAAGGAGAATGTGGACCCCATATGAATGGAAGGATGTCGGCTCGTAAAATTTGTGTGAGCAGGTTTCTATTGGAGTACTCTAGAAGGTGATTGCACCAGCTTTGTCCGCGCCTGTAAGCAATGTCAGATATTTGCTAACCTCAATCATATGCCTCCTGTGTCACTACATAATATGACCTCTCCTTGGCCATTTTCGAGTTGGGCCATAGACATAATTGGACAAATTCATCCAAAGGCTTCAAATGGGCATCAATATATTCTTGTAGCAATTAATTACTTCTCGAAGTGGGTTGAAGCTGCATCATTTTCAATGCTAGGGGCAAAGCAAGTCTCGAAATTTGTGATTAACAACATTATCTGTCGGTATGGCATCCCTTTTGAAATCATCTCTGATAATGGATCACAATTTGAGGGTCATCTGAAGACAACTCTCACAAAATATGCAATCAAGCATCAGTCCTCACCTTATCGTCCCCAAACAAAGAGAGCGGTGGAAGCAGCCAATAAGACAATCATGACTATTGTTTCCAAGATGACTGAAAAGACTAGGGAATGGCATGACAAACTCCCATATGCCCTTTGGGGATATAGAATATCAATTAGGACTCCAACAGGAACAACCCCGTATTCTTTTGTTTATGGGAGATGAAACCAGTCCTACCGGTTGAGGTGGAGATACAGTCTCTCAGGGTCATAGCAGAAAGTGAAATCTCAGAAGACCAATGGTATAATTAAAACTCGTTATGATGAGCTTGCGTTTGTAGATGAGCGCCGACTACAAGCTTTGCATAACATTCAACTCTATCAGCGGAGAATTGCTCGTGCATTTAACAAAAGGGTTCGAGATAGAGACATACAAGAAGGTGATCTACTCTTAAAGGAAAATAGAGCTCCATTGCATGATCCTCGAGGAAAGTTCAAGCCTAACTGGTCTGGACCATTCCTAGTCAAGCATGTCACCACGGCTGGAGCAGTAAAGCCAATGGATTTTGATGGGAATGAATTCACCCATTTCACTAATCTTGATCAATTGAAGAAATATTACGCTTAGGCATCAAAGTAATTGTAATTGTCATGGTCAAGTAACCAAGCGCTTGTGGGTTTTGTATCCTATCTGGTTATTCTTAATAAACATGCCATGTGTCTCTAGATATTCATATAATGTATCCAAAAAAAAAAGGGACAAAAAAAAAGAAGAAAAAAAACGAAAAAAAAACGAAAAAAAGAGAAAGAAAAGAGAAAAAGAAAAATGCAAGGATGTTTTTGATTGTTAAGGTTTTATGTGTTATGCTTTTATGTGTCATATGATTAGTTAATTATGATTTGCATGTCATATTTAATGCTAAAGTGTGCACGTGTTTAGAATTGTGTTCACATTGAATTTCTCACAAGCTGATAATTCTCACAAACAGATCTTTTTATTCATCCCAACTGGGGGTACTTCATTTCATACATAAAAAGACATAAAGCCTTCATTTCCTACAAACTTTAAAAAAAGAAAAAAAAACTAAAAAAAAACAACATGGAAAAACAACATGATATTTCTCTCAAACCCTTCTCCTCTTTATGGTTGGCCTGTCTCGAATCATTGTCTTGACCAATATCCGCCAAAAGCCATTGAAGGTAATCTTCATTAATCGGTGGAAAGTGAGGTTCGGGTAGCGCTATATAATTTTTGCTCCCTTGCCATATAGTAGGCATTCTCTGAATACCGCTCATATCAGCCTCATAAGTGGTACATGTTGGAAGAGTCTGGAGGGCAGGAATATGTTGCTGCCTCCAACCAATTTGCCTTAGACACCTCCATGGAAGGTAGAAAGTGACTTAGCAAAGCCCCGGTAATTGTACACCTCTGCGACTAATTGCAATATACAATTGCACTAATGCCAAGGTGGTTTGTGACCCACTTTATGTCTTGCCTTAAAAAAAAAATCCTCCCACCCACCATTTTTGCTAAGTTGATAGAAGAAAGGAAGAAGACGTTTCCCCAAAAATAACCATAAATGAATGGCTAATGGACATCCCTTCACAAAACTTTGGGGTTTTCTTTTGAGTTCAACTAAGTCGAGAAACGTTTCCCAAAACTAAGTGGTCCAAGACGACACCCACTAACAATTTGAGGAATAAGTGAAAGTCACCGAACATGGCATGTGTTTAAAGACCATTTAGTGAGGGTACTTCCCAAAATCATAAGAATGCAAGCATTTTCTCTAGCAATCCTATAGTTGGCATTATTAGAGAATTGCCAAGTGCTAAATTGAAAAGTCAACAATAAGTTGAGAAGAAATACATCACCATATTGTAGATAGTTGCCATAAGATTTTCGAGAAGATATAAAATCGTTGATAAATCTCCCGAGATCCTTGTAGGAGATCTAGGTGTAATAATTGGACCATTGGATGATAAGCCTAGCAAACCCTCGACCTCTTCAACAAGAGGCACAATCTCCCGGCCTCCAAAGCTGAATACATGACGAGTTTCATCCCAAAATTGGGAAGCAAAGATGAATCATGTCATAACAGATGGAAAGAGAAAGCAAAGGCATGAGAGCCTTAGTGAAGTGGGAAGAAGAAAAAGATTGCCTTGGTTGCTCCAAATTCTTTGTGACCCCCGAGAGTTGTTTTTTCTCCCGACTCCGCATTTTATTAGCTTCTTCATAAGTAAGAACCATTTTGTGAAAGAAAAAATTACAGAAAAGATTGGAGTAGAGGAAATGGTGCATTTGGAAATGAATAACCATGCTCCTTTTATAGATGGAAAAGATGATCATCCATGATTCATGCCATGGATAATAAGTTTTAGTATTGTCCATAGGACAATAAAAAGCGTCCTTCACCATGGCTAATGACCAAGCATTTGTGGTATGTCAATTTTTGCTAAAGCTCTGACATAAAAAAAACTGGGTCAATGATGAATCAAGAACGTTGATACAATCCCTTTTCCTAATGATCATCCAAAATTATGACTTTGATCAATCTAATTTATATAGTGATCATCATTTTCCGATAAAGCAAATAAGCATTATGCATGAAAAATTTTCCGAAAGATTTCGAAAAACACAGATAATTTTTTTTGCCATATGATGATTGGTCCACCATAGTTTGTCTAGAGGGTAATAACCTTAGGTCAACCCTTTTAGGTGACATGACCTGACAGTGTCCTAATTTAAGGTGACATGATAACACATGGAGTCATAAAAGGTGAATGATGGTGACTTGACAACTTATTTGTCATCAGGGCGATGAAAAACTATAAAAAAAAATACTGGAGTCAACCTGTTAATTGTCGAAGTCTCTCACATTAACAAAAGACAAATTCATAAACTAAAAAAAAAGAAGACGATAAAGTCGCATTTTCAAAATTTAGAAAATTAATTGGGATTTTCTATCTAAGACGACAATAAAGTCGCATGTTCAAATTTTAGAAAATTAATATGGATTTTCTACTTAAGACGACGATAAAGTTGCATTTTCAATTTTAGAAAATTAATTGGGATTTTCTATCTAAGACGACGTCAAAGTAAATCATGTTTTCAAAATAGCACTGATGATAACAATTTTCTATGGAGAATGTTATCTCAAAAGAAATTTTTCTGTCAAAATTTTGTGTTTTGTTTCAAACATTGGTCATCATTTCCTCCAAAATTAGACCAATGTGGGGCATTCGTAGACACCAAATTTTGAAACCCTTTTTTCGGATAAATAAAGATTTTGAAAAGAAATAAAAAATAACGAAAACTCGTCATGTATCGTGGAGCGTGCACGCCCGTCAAATGCATGTTTCGCCCGGAGCGCGAGTTTCATTCCGTCGTACTGGCCTTCCAATTTTGCGTATTAGTCATGAAGTTTCGAAGCATAGAAATATAATTTCTCGTGAGTCATAATCAATAATTACAACCACCGTTTTAATAAATAATTCGTAGTATAATCATGCTCGTATTTATTAATTTGACGAGTTTTCGTTAATTGACTTTAGTTAGTCTTTCCGAAAAAAACGAAAAAGGAGTCGCTATTAGGCGTCGGGATTTTAGTCGTATCCCAAAACCGGCATTAAATCGCTTTTCCCGATGGTCAAGTCATTGTTCATTGAGTAAAGAATAAGAATTTTTTTTTATCCACTAATCACATCCTTTATCCATTAGTTAGAGAATAAGAATCATGAAAAGGAGTGAGAATAAGAATCAAATCCCATGTGTAAGAAGGCAAGAATCCGGATTTTTTCCGGAATAATTGAGTGTGCGCCTAGCGCACACGATCATGCGCTAGACGCATGATCGTGTGCCTAGCGCACAACATGGCCTCGCACCGCACGCAGGCCTTGCGCCCAGCCGCACGGCGCGTGCCTAGCGCAGCTTTTGCAATTGGCGCAACGTTCTAATCGCCTTTGTTTTGCACGTTTTTCGATGCATTTTTTTTTACGTATTAGGATGTTTAGGGAAGAATATTTTGCCTCATTGATGTGAAAATCCTAAAAGAATAAGAATATTTGTATTTCCAAAGAGATTTGATGATGTCATTAGGGTGAGGTCATTAGAGTGATGTCATTAGGGTGATTAAGGATGAAGAAAATCAGTTTTTTTTTTGGGTGAAAAATCTTATTTTCTACTTTTTTGAAACCCCAGTTCATTTCCTTCAATTCTCTATAAATACCCTCCTATTTTTACTTCAAAACCAAGTTGAAAAAAACTCAACTTAATTTCACTAATTCTCTCATTACTCCTCTCATCTTCTCTACTACTTTCTTCCTCTAAAAAATCTCATTCAAGAAAGAAATTGAGAAAATCACAAAAAAGGTCGAAAATTTTGCAAAAAGGAAGTGCATCATTGAGCTAGCAAGGTAAAGTTGAAACTCTTGTTATTTTTGATTATCTTCTTACTCATCTACTAACTTTCTCCTTGTTTTCTTCTTATCATTTTTTTATCTTTGGAGTGATTTGCGTATGTGGAAGTCCTAATAGGTTCCAAACCTTAAATCACCCCACCTAGAATAGTCAACTCTAATGGGGAGACTCTTAGGAAATAATATGACTATGTGATTTTCCTTAATCAAGTTGTTGTTCATCACCAAAAAATGTTTTCATAAAAAATTCAAAACAAATTGTGCATAAACATCTCCATAAAAAGAAAATGTGATGCTGTAATTATAATCGGTTTTAATTTCGTACTACATTTCAAATTTCATCTGTATTATAAGAATATTTTGTAGAATTTAATATTTTTCCTGTGAAGTTCAAGATGTTTCCAGCAACTGGGCTTTGGAATTTCTAAAAACGAATTTTGTACAAATAATCAAACCTCATACAACTTTGTTGTGCAAAACTAATTTTGTCCAGTACCACCTAAGCTTATTCTGTCAATAAAGTTCAAAATAAAATCATTTAGATAACATTAAAAACATCAAGTTTGAAGAAAAACATCAGTAGCTTTTCAAAAATATAAAAAAAATATGTTCATATGAATTTTATACAATTTTACATCAATTTTACAAACTCGTTCATGTAAATCACTAAATTCAAGAAAACTGATTTTCTTTTCAGTTAAGAAAACAAACCATAAATGGTCTTAAAAGTGTCCAATTCAAGTGAAAATTTCCAGTCTAGTTCTTCAACGTATCTAAAATGCTCACAATAAAATTCACTTAAAAATAAGTTCAATAAGTTAGGTTTAAAAGAACAAATTGGATAAAGGTCCTGTTTTGACCAATTTGAGTATAAAATTCATCATAATTCAACTTGTCACTAAAAGCTTATGAAATTTTGATACAATATAAATAACTTACTGACCTATCTAAAGATGTATCACATGCTCAATTTAAGGCTTTCTACAAAAATTTATGATTTTTGCAAGTCAGTACAAGAACAAAAGTGCAATCTGGAAAATAAAATAAAGTGATTAACTCAACTTTCATAAAAAATGTTTCCTTTTCATACGAAAATGTTAACTAAAAATCATAAAAATTTCAAGTTTCTCTTAAATCTCATTTTATCATGTAAATAAAAATCAATAAAAGTTGTCATAAAAAATCAAATCAAAGAGCTTAATTAATCTCTATTTTTTCACAAGTTTACAAATAAACATGAATTCCAAAGCCCATTCAAGGAGATGAAGATCAAGGAGCATCATGGTGAAGAACAAGATTGAAGACTTTCTATAGATCATAGATTTTGTACATTTTGTTGTAATAATAATTTCTTTGTAAATAGTTATTACATCACTCATTAATAAAAAACATGGAGATGTTTATGCATAATTTTCATAAATAATTCCACAATTCTTTTTAAATAAAATGAGCAACCAATGTTACAAATATTGCATGTTGGGCCAATATATCATAGTATATGAATCAAATGACCCAATCTCAATTAAGTGGAGAAATTGCAAATCTAACTAAGTTAAATTGTATGATGATCCATCTTACATTTTAAAATTTGTTCTCCATATTCAAATGGATCAATCATATAATTTGACATAATTAGATTCGTAATTATGATCTTCGAATTGATTATAGGCCGTTTCACGTGTCTCGCTTTAAATGGCCAAATTCCAATTAGCCAAACACAATCTCCAAATTTGATCTCAAATTGATCATTTCTCTCTAAATGACTTAATAATCTTTAATTAAGATTATTTCTCAAAAGCCTTCAATTAGGAAGTAAACATCTTCTTCTAAGACCTCTTAAAAATCATAAACGTGATCACTAATTAAGGTGGTTATTTCTATCCTCGATTAATCGCTAATTAGAGCGGTTAACTCAAACTTTTCATTTAATCACTAATTAGGGTGATTATTTTAAACCTAGCTTAATCACTAATTAGGGTGATTAGCTTAACCTTTCATCATATTTAATCACTAATTAGAGTGATTATCTTAAACCTTAGTTAATCACTAACTAAGGTGATTAATTTAACCCTCTTTATTTAATCACTAATTAGAGTGATTATCTTAAACCTTTAATTAGGACGATTATTATTCTTCTCATTTAATCATTAATCGTAGTGATTATCTTAAACCTTAATGATCGTTAATTAGGACGATTATTTTTCTCATTTAATCACTAACTAGGGTGATTATCTTAAACCTTGAATAATCATCAATTAGGGTGGTTACTTTATAACCTTCATTGTTAATCACTAATCAAGGTGATTATCTTTCCTCTTAAGTATAGTCACTAATTAGGATGATTATCTTAACCTTCATTTTTAATTACTAATCGAGGTGATTATCTTAATCCTCCTTCATATTAAATCGCTAATTAAGGTGATTATCTTAATCCCATTTCAATCACTAATTGGAGTGATTACCTTATTCGTAATAGATTTGTCTAATTCTAAAAGGTGAGTTATTCATAATATGTTTCCTTTTTCTTCCCAAATGGAATTGGCCATTTAGGGTGAGACATAAGATCGAACTACGATGGTTTTGATCCATGAGTGGATTCCAATCCCACAATGATTGGGACGTAGTGCAACTTCAATGCTCAAACCTACCATGTACAAATGATATATTGGTCCTAAATAAAAATGGTTGATGTGTATATGTGCAAACTATGTGATTTTCTTTCTTTTGAATAGCCATGATTACTTTAAAATGGAAAATAACGCATTTAGTAAGAGTCCGTTCCGTAGAACTAAGAGGAGACGATTTCTAGACGTTCGCACCTTTAACCTAAACCCCGAACCCCCGTCTCATTGTTTGAAAGACCAATTTTCAAAAAAGCCTTATCCATATGAAGTCATCATCGTTTTAAATGATATTTCTTGAAATTGATTTTAAAATGATTTATTAAATAAATCTGTCCCTATTAAGATATTAATAGGGTGGCGACTTCAAAGTTTTCTAAAACTCATAGTCCAATGAGAGACTTTCGTGGGATCTCAGACTGTTAATTAAGACAAGAAAAATCGGATACCACACTTAGTTGTAGAGAGTTTAGACAGAGAAAACTTTAGAGAGAGAAGAAGAAATTATATTATGATTGATTAAAATGTAACTACAATCGGGAGAAGCTATTAATATGATAGCTTTTTATTACAATCCGCAAATGAGCTAATACCGAAAGCATAAAATGGGTCTTTTAACTAACCGAGCCGACGTGGCGCTAGTTGGAATTAGTTATAAACCGATTCTTTGGCCGCATCATTTGAGCATAGCTCAACGCCCCCCATCAAGTCGGAATCGAAAGAAGCATTCCCAGCTTTGGACAAGAGAGTATTAAATCGAATCAAGGCAATGCCTTGGTAATCCGTAAGTTGGTGTTTGCAGGTAGATAAGAAAGATGTAAGAGACCCTCCATGACCTTTTCCCTATGAAGTTACAAATAATAGTTATGTGTTTAGTCCTCTCATGGAAGACATGATTTTTTGCAATATAAATAGAGGATTGGTTATCACAATGTAGAGTCACCGCGAGAAGGTCGATACACCTAGTTCAAGAAGTAACCTTACAATCCATGTAATTTCGAGGTAGCACTAGCCACGGCCCTATATTCAACTTTCCGACGAGCTCTTAGACACGATGGCTTGTTTTTTGAACTTCCAAGAAATTGGTGAGTTCCCAAGGAGAAGTAAATAGCCCGATATGGACCTTCCGGAATCGGGCATGCTCCCCAATCCGAGTTAGGAGAAAGTCCGTAGGGTCAATTAAGCATCGACATCAAGCAAAATGCCTCGTCCAAAAAAGCATAACTTACATATTTTAGAGTGTGATGAAGTGCTTGCATATGTGAACTTCTTGATCATGCATAAATTGACTCAATGCTTGCACCGTAAATGAAAGATCATGTCTAGTGTGTGTAAGGAAGTTTAACTTCCCTACTAAACATCCGTGTAAAGTAGGATCCGATATAGGATCACCATGTCGAGCCGAGAGCTTCAAGTGTAGTGGGAGAGGAGCGACCGTAGGACGAGAAAGATCCATAGCAGAGGAAGAAAGAAGCTCTTTCGTGAAATTCCTTTGAGTCATGATGATGCCGAATGAAGTTCTAGTTACTTCAATGCCCAAAAAATAGCTTAGTAAGCCAAGATCTTCGATGCCGAAAGAGGTATGAAGATGATGTTTAAGAGACTCGATGCTATCATCATCAAGACTCGCTAGCAAGATATCATCAACATATACAACGCAATGGTGATATGATGATCGCCTCTTTTGATAAAAAGATTGTAATTATTGTTTGACCGCATGAAGCCTCGTTCTTGAAGGGCGAATAAGAGCTTAGCAAACCACCGTCTACCGGCTTGCTTGAGTTCATAAACCGACTTCCTAAGTCCGCAAACATAACCCGGTGAGCAAGAGAGGCCTTTAGGAACCTTCATATACACTTCTTCGTTTAAATCACCATGAAGAAATGCATTATTGACATCAAGTTGGTATATAGGCCAATTCTTATTAGAAGCAATAGCAAGAATACATCTTATGGTATACATTTTCACTACAGGTGAAAAAGTTTCCTCATAATCCAAACCATACCGTTGCCTAAAGCCCTTTACAACAAGCCTCGCTTTACATCTTTCTAAGGAACCATCTCGCCTTGAGTTTAGTATTGGATACCCATTTACAACTTATGGGTTTTTTTTTCCGGATGGCAAAGGGAACAAGATCCCGAGTGTGAGTGTCGCAAGTGCTTTTAGTTATTTATTCATGGCTTCAACCCAAACATGAGATTTTAAAGCTTCTAAATAGGAATACTAGTTATGTGTAAGATTCAACTCGGCAATAAGAGAAAGATGTGTTGTAGGAAGATGAGGTGATGGAACTAGATTACACCAAAGGGGGAGGAAGGAGGTGTAGAAGTGCCAAGATTACAAACATAAGATTCGAGGTAGGAAGGTAGTTTAACAGTGCAGACGATTTTCTTATGCGAGGTGAGGAAGAAGGAGATGGTGTAGAAGAGTGTATATCGCGTTGTGTCTCAGGAGAAGAGTGAACCCGGAAAGAAGTGGGAGTGATTGGTGCGTGGAGAAGAAAAAATTAGATACGTAAGAAGAAGAATCGGAGGTTGGTCGAGAAGAAGAAGTAGAATGTGCGGGTTCGTAAGGTGAGAAAGATGATGCAAAAGGAGAGTGAGGAGTATTAATGAGAGTATTATCGTGAGGAATGAAGAGTGGAGGATTGAAATACATCGGGTATTTGAGCTAAAGATGAAGAGAGAGTAGTAGAAGGTAAGAAAATATGGAATGATTTAGTGGTATTGAAAGAAGTAGGGAAGGATTATAGTGAAAAGGGAAATGTTTTTCATAGAAAACAACATCCCCGGAGACATTAAAGGTGTGAGTATGCAAATTTAAGACTTTGTACCCTTTTTACTATATGAGTAACCAAGAAACACAAGACGTCGAGCCTGGGTGGTATTTGCTCCTTCCTTGTTTCGTAGTAGAAACAAAACACAACCACCCAAACATTCCCGAGGTGCGAGATGCCTGTCTCTTTGTTATGCAACTTAGTATAAGGAGAAGTGTGATTAAGGCAAGCCAAAGGCATCCTATTAATGATGTATGCCGCAATCGTAATGCATTCTCCCTAGTAGGATATAGGAAGATTAGATCGAAAGAAAAGAGCCCTTCTTGTTTCAAGCAAATGCTTGTGTTTTCTCTCCACAACTCCATTTTGTCAGGAGTGTCTACACAAATGTGTTGATGATGTATACATTTCTCAACATAAAACCTTTTTAGTTCCCCTTCACATAATTCCTAAGCATTATCTCGTCCTAATGCATTGGACCATGGTATGAAATTAAATCGAGTGTGAGCATAAGAAACAAAATGTCGGAGTATCAAAAACAACTTCAGACTTGAATCTTATCATATGAATCCATGTACATCTAGAAAAGGCATCCACAATTATCGTGAAAAAAGTGCATTTATTGTAAGTTGCGCTCTATAAGGCCCCCAAAGATCTACATGGATCATTTGAAAAGGAGAAGTAATTGATATAGAATTTGATGAGAAAGGAAGTCTCGGGTTGCCTTGCAGCCAGGCACACTCGACAAATACACTCAATTGCAAAGATTAACTAGGAGAGAAGGAAGAAGATGCCCGAGTTGTTGATATGGCATATGACCAAGTCCGAGAGGAAGAAGTTTTACTTCTTAAAGAGCATAAGGAGATACTCATAGACAAGCCATGAGCAAAAGAAGTAGAAGCTATGATAAGGCTATCGAAACCTCAACAATAGCCAGAAGAGGAACAAGATGTAGCAATACAAGAGAGACCACACTTAAGTCTACCAAGAGGCATTCTCATTGAATGGTCCTAAAGAAAACAAGTATCATCCCGTAAAGATAACTTCACATGCTAGATCTTTGCATAATTTTGGGATGAAATAAGATTAAACTTAAATCCGCACACATATAGGACATCTCGTAGAGAAACACTATCGACAAAGAGCATTACAAATATGAGCGACTTGTATTTTAGTCCCATCGGGGATAGTAATGCTATGATCACCGCATGAAACCAACTTTGTAATTGTCAAATAAAGACATATCACAACTCATGTGGTCTCGTCGCACCACTATCAAGCACCCAATCGACTTAAAATAGGAAAACAAACAAGTTTCGACTCGCTAGAAATACGTAACCATGAATAACTTCTTCAAAGTTGTTCTACATTACATCCGATGAAGTTGAAGGATAGTTGTTATGCATCATGTCAAGGATCCGATTGTACCGATCAAGAGTGAATGAAGCAAAGGACCAATTCGTAACCAAAACCAACTTCCCGCATCATGATTCTCATCATCAACATCATTATTGGTGGTGCCTTGTGAAACATGTGCATACTTCTTCGCATGAGGCTTGAAATCTCGAGGATATCCATCGAGGTTAAAGCATCTCACTAGTGGAAAAACAAGCTTGCATTTATCAAAGCTCGGTTGACTAATCAACCCGAGCATTTGTGAAAATTTCAATAAAAAATTTCACAAATGCCTGGCCGATTAGTCAACCGAAGCATTTAATGTCAAATGCCCGATTGACTAATCAACCCGAGCATTTGTGGAATTAGTGCTCCTGTTAGTCAACCCGAGCATTCGGGAGGTCTCTTTTGTCAAATCGCTTTGCATATAATCCGCCCAACCCCTTTCTCTCCTATTCTTCTCTCAAATTCACCTTCTCTCTCTCTCCTCTTACGAAGAACAAGCCTAGGGAAAATAAATTAGGTTTCTCTCTCTCCCCTCTTCCCTTCTCGTCGCACACCAACGTCAACGGCCACCAACACCAACGCCAATAAAACCCACCACCAAAGCCAACGTTTTCTTGTTGCGAGTTAGGGTTTTCGCCCTCGTCGCCGCGTTTCTCACTCTCTAGTTCATTTCATTTGCCGAAGTTTTGAATTTTTTTCCTCCTTTTAATTACTTCGTTATTTTTGCTTTAAATATGATGTCGATGTTGTTATATGGAAGTCTTGATATCTTTCTTTTTTTACACGCTTTTAGTGGTCTTGTTCGTTGGCTGCCGAGCTTCGAATAAAGGATTCTTGCAATCGTATTTTTCCCCATTCTTCACTAAAACAAGTAAGTGGCTCGAATTTGTTTTTTTCGATTTCTGTCAGATTTGGTTCGAAAACTCAAACCCTAGAAATCGAATTAGGGCTTTTCGATTTTGCCTCTTTCAAAGACGCAATTTCTTGATTGTTTGTGTTTGTTTTTGATGTCGATGGCTAATAAACAAAGCAAAGTTCTTCCAAGATTAGATTAATTAATTTGTTTTCCTTCTATTTTCCTGAACTTTTAGGGTTTTTTTGTTCCTATCCACTGTACTCTCAAGTCCTCGAGTTTCACCCCTCTTCCATTTGCTGTTTCATGGTAATTTAAAACCATTCCATATAAGAAGCGCCTTGTTGGCAAGCTTATACTACCAACATGTAAATTTGAGTATTTGATTATCTCGTTATGTTTTTCCCTCAAATTTCGAATTTTGGGGTTATTTGGGTCTTTGTATTTCAAGTCATAATTGTTATGATTTTTCTCATAATATGTTGTAAAGTGATTTTTATTCGATTTTGGTTGATTTTCTTATTTTGTATTTTCTTCGTTATTTTTCGATTCTTTCTCTGATGTGTTTATTGTTCAATTATTGAAGGAGATGGAAAAGAGGAGAGAGATTGAGGGGGAAGTATCGAAAATCTCCTAGTTGAACCGACGAACCGTCTTCTTCCTTCCTTTACAAAGACAATCTCGAATCTTCACTCAAATTCGCCGCTCAAGTCGCCAAGCTACTTCAAGTTCGTTCTTCAAGACCGAATTTTTAGGGCTTGATTTGGAATTAAGGTCCTTCTAATCCAACTTTAGGTTTTCTATTTGCTTCGAAATTGAAGCAAAAAAATATGAAATTTTTGCGGTATTTTTCTCGTTGTTCTCAACTAAATCTACATCAATCAACAAGGTTTGAATGCCTTGATTTATTTAAATGTGCGAAAAATCTGAATTTTACGAAGTGTTGAACAAATCTAGGGCTGAATTTGTTTCATTTCGTCTCTCTCTATCTCTTTTTTGTGCAATTGTCTATTAGTAAACGGATTATCCACAAAAAGAAAGAAAACCAAAAAATACTATGTTTTTTTCCCCGCTTTGAACGAGCATATTATGTTTGTTTAGTTATTTTATGAGTACTTATTGAACATTGGAAGTGCTTTTAGGTATATATTTTCATTAGACAAAGTTCATTGTCTATGAAGATCGATGAATTTTCATCATGTTAGAATCCAATTAAGGGTCTCTTAGAGATACAAATATGAAAAATGAAAACCTAGTATTGCCGGACATAATCTTTTAGCGATTAAAATAGAAAATGAAAGGAAAAATAAAAAAAATTTAACTATAAAAGAGAGCCGAGGTGAGGGGATATCTATGCCTATTTAGGAACCTTTTCGAGTCTTGTCTTTTCATTTTTGATGCCCTTTTTCAACTCTTAAAATATCCTATTTGATGTTCAAGCATATTCTTCATAGAATTTGACCGATGGGATTAAGTACTCTCTTCCTTCTTGATTATCTTTTTACTTATGTGGAAAGAGAACTGGATACTCATACCTCTATGTCAGCACCCGTCCGCATGGAATGGACGGCCCAGCTTATAGACCTAGGTTCCACTTATGTGTTCTCCCACACATGCAAAGTGTTCGGAGAAGCTAAACTCGTAATCAATAGTGATGGCATACAAGAAAATCCTTCTCTGTCTCCTATGTCACACTTTTAAGATAATTTAAACTCAAGCTTTCATCTTCCGATTTAAAGTCGTTTTGAGAAGACAAGTCCTCATATATACCTGTGTTCAAGGAATTAGAAACCTATTCCATTCCGTGTCCCCACGTGACATATTCTCGTTAATTTGTTCCCATATTTTGATTTCTAAGAATCTCCAGCTTATTTTTCCTACAAAGACATTTCCCGATGCAAGATAAGAACCAAAATGCGTAAAGAAATGCTAAGCCACGTGACCTATAGTAGGCTAACATCTAGGCAAATCCTTTCTCATTATTGACTTTAGGTACTTATTTTGGCTTTCAAGAGTGAATTAGAGACTCGGTATTAGAAAGAACAAATTTATTTCCCGAATATGAGTCGTCAATGATGTTTTGATGGTATGTACAAATATAGGAATCTTTAAGCAGCTTTATGGCCCCGTTAAGGAGCTTGCTGCACTAATACTAAGCTTCTTGTCCCTTTTTCATGGTAGTATTTGATTTCCTCTCACTTTGATCATGGTTGTTTGTAGCTTTCATATATTTATATGCATCATTGCTCAAACAAATAAAAAATGTCCTTAATTAGCTCAGTTTATAAATGCTTTTTTTTGTTCAGACCGGCGCCAATCGTGGTTTTGAGAGGAATTTGTGGTGTCCGTACATGTCTAAATGCGTGTAGCACATATATAAATATGTTTGGGCCGTGTCACCGGAATGTCTCATATGATGCCGTGGTCGGCTCGACGACCTGACAAAGCATCTGTGATCAATGCTAAGTGTGAATTGAGGATTTTCCCCGTTTTTATTAAATCAATGTCTTCTTTTTGTGGTTTCATCAAGAAATTTTTAGTGTGAACGGATAAGTTATGTCGCAGTGTCATCATCATCATCATTATTTTTTTTATATAAGTAACGTCGTGGTGTCATCATCATTATTTCTCTTTCTTTTCCATTGTTTTAAGAAAAATATCTTATATGGAATTTTTTCGGGGCAAGGATAAGAAGGCAATAGTGATGTTTTTGTTTTATGTAATAGTGTAAATTCATATACTAATATGTAATTTATTTTGTTGATTGATAGGATATTCATTATAATGGATCAACTCGGGTTGCATTAGAACTTTCGATATAAGGTATGGTATCATTAACTCATTTTTTTCTATCTTCTTCTTTTCCCGTAATATTGGATCGTCTCGTAATTCCATCTTGTACGATTTTTTTGGTTAACATGGCTCTACGTATTTAATTTCTTCCGCTTTTACTTTTTAAATTTCAAATTATGAATTTTAAAAATTCCACTTCGAGATATAGAGTATAACCGCTCTCGCTTTCTCCTTTGAAAACCATGCTCGAATTTGCCTCCCAATGTTTGTTTCTTTAGGTGACATGTTCCTTCAGGCATGTTGTGATGTTCATCATTATGCCTTCTAATAATATGACCTCGTAAGAGCTTAAAAATATGGAAATTCTATATTGCCCTCAAATATACACTTGATATTTTGTTCTACCGATAACTCCTCTCATGCACTCCGCAATCACGACCTTCTTAGCTTCTTCCAATGTGCAAAGCAGGTTTATTTTCTCTTTCTCTTTTCTTAATCAAGATCAATGTCACATGTGGTCGAGATGATTCATTGTTATTGATTTTTTCAGCATTGTATCAGGATGAAGAGGAGATTAATGCACTTGTCGAATGATGTGATAGGTTACTATCTTATTTGATTTTTGCATGTTTTTCTATTTATGTGTTTCAACTGGGTCCGCAAATGGCATGATTCTTAGCTATTATCGTTATGGTGATCAAACTTTTCCCGGGAGGTCGATGTTAGAATGTTGTTTTGTTTGAGTTCGAATAGTAATGCCTACGGAAATAGTGTACGAGAAAGACAATCGTGTATCGTTGTGAAAATTACTACTGATTACAATGTGATCTTTTAACCTTGTGACCATGTTGGAGTACATGTGGTTTTTTGATGAAAGGGCCTCGCTAGTGGAGAAAAACATGACATAAATTGAGGGCCCGCTAGAATACGTGAGAGTTATGCGTACAAAGGGAGTAAGTTAAGAGCATCAAGATGGAGCCGCGAGACATTCTTGCATATATGCATTAACATGTGCTTTAAGATAAGGTAAAAACCACCGTAGTAACCGGCATGTTGGAGAAGCTAATTTTATATATATGATAGTTGTTCGGGTGGCATGAAAAAGTAGACTCGTAGTTCTCGTTTTTTCCCTAATAGTTCCGGTATGTTTCAAAAAAAATTCTTGTCTGCTTAAATGGGCCCTGATAGTTCAATGTGCATCATATATATACGCCTTACGTAAAAGACGAGATGTATAGTTCAACGGGACTTGAACTTCATATATCTCTATTTATTAAAGAAAATGTATATTCGTTTACAACTTCATCTCCATTATATACTATCTCTCGTTGATCGCCGCGTGTACAAAGACCTCGAGCTTTTTTTCATTTTCTTGTTCACTCATAATGTTTTAATATAATCGGATATGCTACCGTGAAAATAGAAAATGCATCCTTTTGATGGAGTCCTATTTACCTCGTATGCCGAAGTTGAGGTTATGAAGATGTGTATGCCTATGCTATCTCCTCGCATCCGGTATAATATAGTCATATTATTAGTGATTTAGTAGTGTTAGTGTTTGTTAGGATAGTTTAACATAATATACACCGGAAAAAGTGAACTAGAATGGTCATCACGTTCTATATCATCCGGTAGAATCTCTATAATTCGATTGTAGTAGTCAAGTATGCAAGTTCCAATGCGTCCGTTTTTGACGGATTAAGAAAAGATCACCTTGGCTATTTTGTTATGTGATAAGCATTTATTCACCATAACATCTGGAGAATGGTCATTGCTTTCTTATATCATAATAAAGTGAATGTTTGCATTCATTCATTGCCGAAAAAGGGGTGTACATTGGTGCAGTTGTTGATGACATATTAACACGGCACTCGCAAAAGCTTAGGAGTGGATCCGTCTCGGGGCTAACATTTCCATACGAATTGATCTCGGGAAGCAACTAACTGCAGTCTAGTTTATGGGATATCTGCAACCTAAGGTATTTCTGAGCCTCATCTACTTTATATCTTTGGCAAATCTTCAAAGGCTTGCATATTTATGAACCGGATAAGGAGATTAGATATAAGGGAATCTTAGGTATGCATGTGTCCAATAGTTATTTTATTTTAACCGATTTGGTATTAGGAACTGAGAACTCCGCTTCCCACGACCGACAATGGGGCATGTTGGAGATGGAAGTGGCATGGAGGAATTGGAGCAACCACAAAAGAAACTAAAATCATAATCCGTAATGATAATGTAGCCAAAAATGTAGAAGGTTTGTTATATTATGTAACTCGAATCTACACTTGTTTTGTAACTAATGTACACTTATTTCATTTTTTTAATAATAATATTTTAAATGTGTTGGATGTATGATTTGCGTGGTGCGTTTTTGTATACTATGTAAATGAGAGGAACATGAGATGTGTCGGTTAAAGGGCGGGGCACAAAGAGTATCTAGTATATCTGTATACGTTAGATTTGGTGAGTGTCCGTTGCCGCCGATATGAATGTATTACGATTGTTTATCGCCCGCTAACACGCATAAGACAAGTCATGAAACTTTTTTTTATTATATAAAATATTTAAATGCTCCGGTTGTTTAACAAAACCGGAGACATTTGTTCAAACCAATGCTCCGGTTTTTCTAAACAATCGAAGCATTTGTGGTATTTTTCCATGTAAAGAAGCTCAAATGCTCCGATTTTTTTCCACAACCGAAGCATTTGGAAAATAAATGTTCAGGTTGGAGACCGAGCATTTTATAAAATTCTTAAATGCTCGGATGACGTCGCTACGCGTCAATTACGGAGCATTTAAGGGGGTTTGCTTAACCGGAGCAATTGAGCTTTTTCCACTAAGTGTCTCTCGTTGGAATGTCCCCGTGATCTTGCAATGATCACGCGTAATAAGGAAAGTTCCTTTTGTTGTTGTTTAAAATCATTATGCTTTTGTTCTTATTATCATAAGAATGATAATAAGACCCAATGTTGTTTTATTAGGTCAGTTAATAAGTATGAGATTTAGCTCGTTCATAAAAAGATCTTCTATCGCCTATCAAAGCATGATTTTCAGCTGAACTTGAACCTTGTAAATCAAGAGCAATATTTCTGTTTCTTTCTTCTTGTACAAGAAGTCCCGTAAGCATGATTAACGACTACCAATGGTTGCATCATGAGTATGTTGACTCTAACCATGGTGTAGTGCTCATCCAATTTCATCGGGAATTGAATAAGTCTTTGATTTTCTCTGGCAATTAGCAATTTCTTATTGAGGTTGTAACTAAAGCCATTACAAGTACATGTAGGGATTGGATTCACAATGTCCAGCTCATCCCACAACATTTTCATCTTTGTGAAATATTCAAGATGTTTTCACCTCCTTGTGAAATATCAAACAACCGTTGTTCAAGAGAGAACAATTGTGGTCCAAGACCACCATACCTCTCTCTTAAGATTACTCCAAATTTCTCTAGCAAGAGAAATAGAGAACACTACGTGCAATAGTTGGTTCCAAAACACTCAACCACCAGCCTAATTAATAGATCATTACATCTTTTCCATGCATGAGTAAGTAGGATCATAATTAGCGGGCATCTCAAGAGTTCCATCAACAAAACTCGACTTATTTTTGCGAGATAATCCAAAAGCATTGCTCGTTTCCAATCACTATAACCATTACCATCAAATTTGGTAGGAATTGAACACATTTTAAGGCTATCATTAGGATGAACATAGAAAGGACTAGAATAATCTTGTCCGGGATCCACATTTGGAGTTCTATTAGGAATCTGATCATTTTGTATTTCTGAGCATGATTTTAGTCTAGACTTAGAGAATTTGAGGAATAGAAATTCAAGAAGATGCGATTAGATTGATCATATATCACAAAAGAAGAAACAAAATGAAGAAATTGAACAATAAGAGAAGAATTTGATTAGAATGAAGATATTTGAGAAGTTTTCTAGTTGAAAACATAAATTTAGATGAGAATTGAATCACCTGTTTCAAGATCACATAGATTTTGGCATGATTTTGGGATTTCGGATGGAGCGAAAAACAACGATTTAAATTCTACAGAACTTACAGATGATTTTGAAGCTTTTAGAAGTTGTACTGATGATTGTGTTGCTTCGCTGCTCTGATACCATGATAAAATGTGAAGAATTGAATCAGTTTAGCTTGAGGTTTAATCAACCTCCATTAGAGAGCTTTAGAGAAGAACTTAGTTGTAGAGAATTTAGAGAGAAAAGAAGAAGAAATTGTATTATGATTGATGAAAATATAACTATAATCGTGAGAAGGTATATATATGATAGCTTTTATTACAATCGAGAAATGAGCTAATAACATAAAGCATAAAATGGGTCTTCTAACTAAGTGAGCTGACGTGGCAGTTAGTTGGAATCAGTTATAAACTGATTCTTTGCTGCATCATTTAAGCATAGCTCAACACTCATTCTTCATTTACTTCTCTCAACATTATATGTAATAAATTATGTGTGGAGATTATGTATATGTTTCCAGTTTCTTTTTTTTGATGATTTTCATGATGAGGTCGATTTTTCGTTTTGAACCATTAATCTCGCCCCAACTAAGCCGATTATTCAATTGAGTAATTCAAAAACTACGTGTTTCTTTGAATTATCAATGACATTTTTTTTCTTCGTATATGAATATTGGATATTGTGGTTATGAGAAGCGGAGAGATCAATAGATTTGGGAAACTAAGGTGTATTAAGTTTCTAGAGTTGGTTTAGATTCAAATTAAGTTCTAACTAGACAAGTTCATTTCAATATGTAGGAAAGTTTTTTGTTTAAGAGCCCGTTCTATTGAATTAGTAGATTCCGTTGCTGCTTTTTTTGTAAGTTGTATATGTTCTTTTTGAATTATGACGAATTAGCACACACAATTTCGGATTTCTATCATCACCTTACCTTCTTCCAACTTCAGGAACAAATTATAGGATTTTATTTGCAAACACTTTAGTTGCTTTTAGTTTTGTATATGGTACCAATTATAGTGTTTGAGGTTTAATATTTTGTGGAATATGTAATCAAAATCGAACTGGATATGTTATTTGACCACGCTTGGAGTTGGCTTATTTGTTGAATATCGGTTGTAGCAATATATCGTAATGGATCGATTGATTTTGTGGAACTATTCAAGATATAGGAATTTGACTTGTATATGAATTTTTATCATATTTCGTGCAAAAATGTTGGACGAATATAGGATATATGGGATGGTTGTTGTTTAGATAGGTATATATAGAGATAAAGATATGGATGTATTTTTCTTATATTTAGCGTAACACCAAAATGAGAACATTTTTTCTTGCTAACATCGTTCCGAGAAACCATCTAAGAAACCGTTTATAAGCGTAATTTTTCTTAATGTTATATTATCATAAATACATTTTTGAGGAGTGCTATGTAATATATATATAATTAACTCTTTGTTTGGGAGAAATAATTTTTGGGAATATGTTATTGGAAATCGAGGAGTTTAGTCTTCTTATTAGCTTCCTTCTAAGTGTAAGTATGTGAACTTATATTCTTTTTAACTTTTATAGAAATTGGGATGAATTTGATGGAGATTGTGATAATCTTGCAAATGGTGTATTTGGAAGTTATATTGGTAATTGTCTTGGTATTGATGTTGTGTGGTGATATTGATGATTTTGGTGATGGTGAAATGCTAGGAGTACCGCTTTGTGTTTTGTTTAGAAGTCGACTAATCCCCTTATATATATTTGGTCCATTTTCAAGGGAGAAATACTATCAAAAATTTCTATAGATATATTGTCCATTTTTAAGGGATATGAGTAGGCTAGAACCCTACTACCTTGAAAATGTAATCGATTGTTTTTATTGATATTACCATGAGCGATGTTTCGCATTTTGCATGCTTCTAGAAAATTAATATGTTTTTCAACTTCGGAAGTAAGCTTATGTCTTGCTAATGAGACTAGTTTAATTGACCAATATGTTTGTTTTCACATAAAATCATGCTTGGGTTGTATTTTTATTTATTGGTTTTCACATAAATAATGCTTGGGTTGTATATTTATTTATTGGTTTTTCACATAATTCATGCTTGGATTGTATATTCATTTATTCGTTTCTTTTACTTTTTAATACGACACAGCATATAGGTCTCTTAATCTCAACCATGGAGCCGAAAAAGTCTAAATTGGAGGAAGTTATTGATGATAAGTTTCCTCGTATTTGCGCGTTATTTTTTGTTACCTTAATCTTTTTTATATAAATCTTGCACGTAATTTGTCTTATGAAATGTGTTTTAGCTGCTCTCCTAAACAACCCGAAAGAGTTGAATGTGGTTATTGTGTGATGATATATATAGGCATCAAAATAATCTCCTTTGTGTCACAAAAAGAAAGTAATTTGCCGAAGGTAAATTAATCACCGAATTCACAAAGTGGTCATGTGAGTATTATTACCAATAAATTTTCATACATGTGTTGTTATTCTAATTTCTATTTTTTTGTAATCTAGCCTTTCTCTTCAACGCCATATTTCTAAGTTGGTGGTCGATGATGTTTGTGAAATATGGTGTAGATTTTTTTATCAATCATTATGTGTAGTTTTCGTAAGTTATTTTTAGGAGTAGAAACTAAACAATTTCAACATGTACATTTGTATATAAGGTATTTAACCTATGTATCATGATATTTTGGATTTTTTTTAATTGAATGATTGAGTAGTGTTTCATATTTGATTCTACGGGTCTATTTTTATTTGTGCGAGCATTTTGGATTAAACTAAAAAACGAACTTTATGCGTCCTTTCTAATATAACGGGTGATGCATAAAGTT